>CXYZ01003051.1:615116-645242 GCA_900006705.1 Sonneratia caseolaris
TTTTTAAATCAATTAATTTTTTATTGGTTTAATTAAGTTCACCGATTAGATAGAGAATCGACTAATTTAACTAAAATTAACCTTATTGAAAGTATAATTAAATTTTTTTTATAAAAATTGAACTAAATAAATTACCAATTTTAAGTTAAATTAATTAATCCGATTCCATTTTTACAACTATATTCCATACAATCACAGGCTATGTTCCTGCCGCGTATGCTTAGCTAAGGGGCTCCGTAGAGTTGGTCGCCTAATTGTCCAATGGCCCAATTATTGTCACGTGCGTGGACCCTGCGTGTCGGAGCGGGACCCACGGCTCCGTATTATCATCGGCATCGCATCATGGTGAATAGCAGCGAATGCCCCGAGTCCAACACGATAATTTGATGCAAGATTCAAATGTACTTCATATCTCAAAGTGATTTAACTCATATAACATGTTTAAATGAACAGGTTAATGGTTGTTGAGCCCTTTTCACTGATTTAAATGGACGTGTTTAAATGTACGTTGAATATATTAATCCATTTAACATGTCTAATTATATGTTAAATGTGTTAACCGCATTATAACCTACCCATTTAATTAAATGAGTTAAATGGGCGGTATCAATCCCGTCATTTAAACTGGTCGTAATTGGATTTAATATTATTTGATGTGGACATATTCAGATATCCTCCACCACAAAATCAAGCCTCCATAGTCAAGATGCTCTAGTAACATTTCACAATCATGCACAATAGCTCCGCACGAGAACATATCGGAAAGAGAAAATTTCCTACGATTTGATTACTAGACAAGTTCATAGATCTATGTTAAAAAAAAATCTCACATATATTTGATTTGTGTCATTAATCATAATTCATGAATTAAATCGTCGAACAGTCCGGACCGTAGCAGCTGTCCCTTCTGAAGGTTAGGCACTGAATTGCAATGTGAACACATTTTCCAAGTGGGAAAAGTGTAATTAGTGGATATGCATCTATCTTTCAACATGTGCTGGCTCCGACTGACACCTACTGACAGAAACATTAGGTTTTTCTTACACTTTTAAATAAAAAGAAATGTTAAACTTAACCCCCCCAAAGAGATCACAATCTCATATATTTTATTTTGTCACAAATTTTCGGGGAATTTAGTGAAGGAGACCACAAATTTGTACTGACATCGATTAATTAACGTTAATCCAAGGATTATTCTTTAACGAGGGAGGAATCCTCGTACCCTGTGGAGGGAGGGCTACAGACAGAGTGAGAGGGACTGTAGCTTTTGCTAATCGCTGGTATGCTAATGATCAAGACCGCATCGAACAATAATAATACGGTCGGTGTGCTTGATGACGCTTCTAACCCTCACGCGTAAAGGAATTGTCCTTCCAGTCCAGTCTGATAGGACAGCTGACGGAGCGACGGGAGTTCGATTGGTTCGTTCGAGCCCTTAGCATCCACAGAGGGGTCTCCTTCATCGAGCAGCGGACAAGGTGCAGGCGACACAGAGCCATCAGAACCGAGGAGCTCGTTGAATTTGGCAAGTGAAGCTCCCTGCGAGTGCCACTGCAACGGGAGGCACCGATGATCGGCTGCACGAACGCAGGTGGATATGCATAAGGGACAGCACCACGAAACTCATGAGCCTCATTTTTGCGTCTGCTGAGAATGTCCTGTCGATGATGACATCTGAGGATGCTACAAAATGTTGGGACTTCTCGTTAGCGACTGAATGGCCGATGGATGATCTGTAATAGACCCAGGAGCATAAAATCTCCCCCAAGAGCGCAGATGGCAATTTTCATTTACTAATCAGTCACGTAAGAGAGAACAATCAGATTAATGGAGTTTTGCTGGGAAGAGAGTTGCGGCAGGTTGAGCAAAGAAGAAGACCAGAGGAAAATGAGGGGAAAAAAATTAATGAAATGAAAAAAAGCGCCGTTGCCGGGGATCGAACCCGGGTCTCCCGCGTGACAGGCGGGGATACTTACCACTATACTACAACGACTTTGGCGCTGTTAAGCTTAGATTCAGTAAGATTTAACGTAACACTGGTGGAACCGCAAAGTGAGCCTGAAACTGGCCGAATTCATGTTATCGCTACTGAGAGAAGATGAGAATGGCAGCCTAGTGTACAAGAATGTACATCTGTTCCTGTTCTCGGAAATGAATCATGATGCATGCATAATGTGAAATTCTTTGAACATAGATCACAGAAACCAGATGGGCCCAGATTGGATGTCTCACACATCTCGTAGTAACCGACAGGACTAGTTGAATATCAGCATTCCAATGGGAGGGCCGCTGAGGTCAGGAAGAATGTACTATATGTAACTAAAGCAGAACCCTTTCTTAATGGCAGCAAAACCGCCAGCTGTAGTAGTCAACGGAATTTCTACAAGAAGAGAGAGAGAGAGGGCCTAAATCCAGAACATAAAACATTACAAATCCAATTGTCCCATATTAACGCATGAACAAAGACGGGCCACTTGCGCCTCTCCTGAACTGTCTGATTCGTGAGCCACTTTGTACTTGACACAAGAGTAGCAGAGATTCACTCTAGTCTAGCCACCGAGAAAATGGCTCAACTCAGTTCTAGCATGGGTTTCTGATAGGAATGGATGCAGCACAGGTTTGTCCTTGCTGAGAGACCTGAACCACCATATAAACAACTGCCATCTTTCTCCTGCTTCCTTCTTCCCCGAGTCATTTCAACAGAATTTATCATAGGCGACTACCTAAGGTAGGTCATCACCACCCATTTTACTTCCTCTTGAGACATCAAATCGCCAATTTGAGCAACATTATGATAGATCTAAACTTCATATCCAAGGCATTTTGCTAGTAGTTCATTCAAGGACAGCCTGGGAGACAAACACTGACACATTCAATTGCTGAGCACCCCAAAATTTGGCACAACCAAAATTTAACAGCTGGATTGTCGAAGTGGGGCAAGGTAGACTGAAACTGGACAAAAATTCAACTGTACTACAGCTAGAAAAGTAAAGAGAACTCACAGGAACAAGAGCCAGACAATGAGTTGCTGTCCCAAGAGTCGCTTCATAGGAGTGTGCTGAACCAGAATAACGTTTTAGTTGTTTACCCATGTGGAGACTGGAAGTATCTTGATTCTTGAAAGCAGAGAGGTTCATTTCCCCAGGAGAGCCACCCGGCCCTCATTTCTCTGGCAAATAGTTCAACACAGCGAGGAGGCTTGAGACCTGGGATGAACTCCAGCAATAAATCTGAATATTATAAGAAGAATATGTTACAAAAAAATAAGTCAGTTCCTGGCAGATATTTCAATATTCATTAATCAATGAATAGACAATCTAAAGAAACTAAGACAGAAGGTTCTTTTTTCATTTTTCAACAAAAAAAAACGCCTACTCCTATAGATTTGTTTTGCCTAAACTTGTGAATTTTCAAACTCACGGTATATGCAGGACTACCTTGAACTGGGGGCTTCCTTGAGTAATCCCCCGGAATACTTAACATTACTTGATTATCTGGTATATCCCTTTGTATTGATAGCTTTTCAAAATCTTCACCCTGTAAAACATAAATAGGACACACTACGCATAAATAGGTCACAAGTAAAAACATATGCAGTCGGAGCAAGTTCGCTTTGCTGATTCTGACCTTCTTAGTGCAATAGCCCAGTAGAAGGCTTTCATATGGCTTATGATGGAAGAGGTCCAACTCACATATCAAAGAGCCATCTGCCTTTACCTGAAAGCATTAAACATTGCAGAACATGAAATACAAACAAATAACACTTCCTTTGCAGTTATGAATGGAAATGATAGAGAACTAAGGGAAGTCACCTTTAACCAGTGAAAAGTTGCTACATGTCTAACTCCCCAGGAAGGAAAGAGCTCCTTCTCCACAAAGCTTCGTAGTTTCTCCCTGTTGGTCACCCAGAGGGCCACTAGTGCACCTTCTTCATGGGCTAATTGCTTAATAGGAATAGACAAGAAGTATCTATTCGGCAAAGTTGGGTATCTTCACTAAGAAGAAAACAAATTAGCTCCAAAGTAAAAGGAAAGAATTTTCCAATATCTAAGCTGTTGCATCATCAGGTAGCAATCTAACTAGTTCTTACTTTCATTTCATTTTTGCTGACAAAATATAATCAACCACAAAGAGATAATTGCTTTACCTTGAAACAAAGATCACGTAATCGATACAAAGAATGCATAAATCAATAAAATCCATTGGTCAAATACCTACAATGGTGCTTTCATTCCCCATTACATGGCCTAAAAACTTCAAGAAATGTAACCATATGACTACAGTAGTAACAATGCACAAATGAATCATTTCTTCCTTTTGCAAATAAACAGTGTCAATTAGCAGTTAGCACCTCAATTTCTGATGAGCACTTCCATTTTCCCAAGGTGGATCTACTACTATAAGATGGAACCCACAGGCGTCATCATCTGCAAAAAATAACAGAAAACTTTACCATTGTAACTATAGAAATTAGAAAAAAGAGAGATTTGGGATAAAGAATGCATTCTTTCATGATTTCCTAGTGATCATACTAAGTCATCCTTAAGGAATTCATTATAAAGTATGTTGATTGTCATGTATAACAACAATATGTAACCATTGAACCACTAAATTTCCTTTTTTTTTTTTAAATCATAGTGGACAAGTTGCTCGCAAAACTTTTTAATGAATTGAACGATTAGGCAGGATAAGTTTCATTGGAGAAATTACCAGGAACCAGGTTTTTGATATGCTTCAGATCGGACTTTGACATTGTTGGCCAGAAAAAGAAAACTGGATAAGCAATACTTCTAGCCAAATATACCTCACTTGCACAGCAGATACAAAAGCACTCAAACTTAATTAAAGATCATTAGGTTATGAAAGCAGCATACTATGTAGAAGCAGCTCTCTCTGGGGATAATATATCGGCTATTGAGGAATTCCGCCTCCACATCATCCTCCATGTCATTAACGACCAAGTTACCAAATACAGATAGCTGCCTTTGACAACCTAGGAAGCAGGAACCATTTACATGGAGCAGTTGTCAGAAGATGCTGTCTCGACAAACCGTTAAATGTCAAACGTGGACCATCAAAACATAGACTACAGCAAAAACCTTCATCAGAGGTTCGTTCTTTGGAACGTGGAAAATTGAGAGTTATCTCAAACATGGGAGCTTGCCAAAGCCGCCCAAGCTCTATAAATGATTGCTGAGGCTGCGTTGGTTCATTGTTTTCTGCTGAAGCATCCTCACTGCTCCTCAGACTCGGCATAACCGATAAAAGTTCATTAGCTCCGAGTAAGTATTCATGTGCCTTCAACAGGAAAGGTCTCACTTCCTGCAACCAATTCTAAAAAATTGCTTCAACCTCACCCAGTCTACGAAAGTGGGAATCAAATCACGAAACTTTTAAGGGAAAGCGAATGCACTCATCGTCTCCCCGCCTCGGCGATTCCTATGTAAGCGAATAGAAGGACTTGCCTGGTGACGGCGATCTGCGGCTAGCTCTCGCTCGTTGAGAGCGAGAGGCGGTCGCTTCTCCTTCCGCTTCCTCTTACGAGGACTCGAAGAGACGCCGGTTCTGGTTTCATAGGATTCAAAGAACCGAGAGTAGTACGCAGAAGGAGATATCTTGAAGCGCGAATAGGAGCGGTTCAGCACCCGAACTGGGTCTATGAAAACGGCTTTTGAGCTTTCGAGGCGATAGATACCGCAGCCTAGAAATTGCATCAGTCTCTCTCCATTTCCAGCTTCCGCCATCACCGCCGGCACGGCACGGAGTTCGCCTAGTCTGAAGCCGCAGTGCGTGTGTGTATGTATCTTATTGTAAATTGGTCCTCTCAGCCTTTCCGGGCCGGGTTCATCGGAGCCCAAACCGGGAGCACGCGTCTCTGTCACACTATTTTCCCCGGTTGGTCAAGTGATGTGAGTCATTAGAGAGAATAATGGGGCTTGAATAGAAAAAAAAAAAAAGAAGAAAATTTATTAATGAAAATTAAATTTAAATAATTTTTAATAAGCTCAGAGTGATGCCACCGAAGGAAACTCCCTTCTCAGGCTCTCGTAAACCCCGTCCAGTGAGTGAATTATTTTTTTAATTACATAAAAAAAATTATGAGATTATAATGAGATAATAAAATAGGTAAATAAATAGGTATGGAGGGTTTAATAATAATAATAATTATTATTAAATTTATAATATTTTAATTATTTGATGAGAGTAGTATAATTATATTAAATTCATGTAATTTATAAGGTCAATTAGAGCATGTGATCTCTAACACTGCAGATTTGGGTACTAATTAAACTCACCTACTACATGGAATTAGGCATATTTAAATTGAGTTCCGTGTTCAATCAACATGGGCTACGATTGGGGGCATTTGGAGCCATCTTATCAGGTGAAAATTTTTATATAATATTTTATCATTTCTGAAAATTTTAAAAATAAAAAAAATAGAAACCCGCATATGTTACTAATCCAAAATTTACCCCCAGCTATCTCAAATCATTAGAATCCATTCACTCGCAAATCATTTCCTCGAAGAGCTAATCATAGGAAAGCTTCCGCCTTTACCATCTTTATTTCCTTTTATTATTATTACTATTATTTTTTAGTACATTCTCCCTACAATCAGGCCCCAGCGTGCTCCAGATGTGGGGCCTACCCCTTCCTTTCGCGGCCCCAGCCCCTTCGTGAATCCCCCCGTAGAAAACAGTTTTGATTAAACACTTTTTTTTAAATCAGTCAAATTAAATTTTAAAATTAATTTACGAATCAAATTATTTAAAAATTTATATAAATAATTATTAGTTTAATTTCAAAAATTAATGATGAATCAGGCTTATTTTTACATGAAAGAACTTAATAATAATTTAAGACCCTCTATATTACCAATATAATTATTTAAAATTCATCCACGCTCACATGCGTGCTTAAAGAGTGTCCGCTAATTATGCGTTCTTTGGATTAATTTAATTTATTAAATTATACTAAACTCTCAATAACATTACCATTGATATGATACAGTTGCTGTTATTACTCTGATTTATCTTTTCCTTTTTTGGCTCATAAAAAGATTCAAGAATTGAAATCTATGGATTTTAAATAGCGTATTGTCGCTTGCATACCATGGATTCCCTAATAACAACCTAGGGTTCTGCGTCAAAACCCTAATGAGTGCTGACTGGTTTGGATTTGAGCCGATCTATCAACTAAAAATTATAACACTCATAATTACTATTATTTTTTTAAATAAAAAAAAGTAGAACCTACTTGTACGATGATGATATACCACCTGGAATTCACCTGTCGGTGATTCCAAGCAAGTTTAAATTCGCCATTAAGGTGCGGTGATGGGAGTTGGACCGGTGATAAATGCATCATGTCATATTAGATATTTTCTACTACGTGCAGGTGCAATTCCGTAAAGTTGGTCTGGCCGGGCCCCCGGGAGGGGTGGGGGTCGGCGGTGGGAGTAGGGGAGTGAAAGGTCGGTGCTGGCGCCGGTCGCGTTCAACAGCTTGAACGAAAGATGAGGGGTATAATCGTCATTCTACCGCTTCGCGCCCACCAAACGCATTTGGCGCCAGTTGTAGCACAGTCAACGCCCAGTGAAACTGCTTCCCCCCACGACGTCTCTCTCTCTCTCTCCTCTCCCTAAAAACCCGTAGTAGTATTGCGTCATGCCGCCTGCCAGTCCTCTCTCTCTCCCTCACAGGAATTACCCCGTGGCTTGATCCCGTAAGAATATATCGATGAAATTATAATAAATTAATGAATAAGATTTAATTAAGCGACCATCATCGTGTTTACTGCTAATCAGCTCATTTTTATATATTTTTTCTTTCCAATTAGACAGCTGGGCCTCACTAGGATTAATTGGCGGGAGACAATATATCCACGTGGCGCTTCCTCATTTGTCTCTGACATGTCGTCGGGATTCATAGAGACACGCCAAAATCAACAGTGCCCATCTCTCTCTCTCTCTCTCTCTCTCTCTATAACCACTTAGGGAGAAAAACACACACACACTCACTCACTCTCTCTCTCTCTCTCTTTCTCAGTTTCCCTTGCCCTCTGCACTCCTTCTGGGGAGAATTAACCAGATTTTTTCTCGCGATTGTCTCTCTCTTCTCTTATCGTCTCTGCGACCTCAATTTTCGAGCTCACCAATGCATGATCTTTCCATTGACTCCAATTTGAGTTCATAGCATTCAATTATCCGAGCCCACAGCATCAATTTCTCTGTTCCAACTGGTAGAGTTTCGGAAATGCTGCAAGCAGTAGGGAGTTCGGTCAATGGCGGGGGCTTCCCTCACTTGCCGAGCTTCGGAGGTAGTGACAGCAGTGAGGAGGAGCTCTCCGTCTTGCCACGTCACACCAAGGTCGTCGTCACCGGGAACAACCGCACCAAGTCCGTCCTCGTCGGTCTCCAGGGCGTGGTGAAGAAGGCAGTTGGTCTGGGCGGATGGCATTGGCTGGTAATCTCTCGGTCACAGTGGTTCAGCATTTGATGATGATTGGTCTGAATTCCGATTTGACTGCACTGTTTGGAATGTGAACGGTTGGATTCTAGGTTTTTTTACACTTTTTTGAAGAATGCTGAGTTTATTCTATCTTTTGCAAATGGGTTCTATGCAATTTCTTCAAGTAATTTTGTTGTTTAATTGAAAATTTGTAATCCGTTCCTGCATGGTTCAATTCCGAGCGTAGAGTCAATTGTGAAGATAAGAACAATCAAAAGTCAATACTTTGTGGTTGCATGCTGTTCTGTTAGTGGATCTATCGACAATCAACTCTATGTTGGTGTGTTTTTTTGGTTTATTCCATTTCATGGTCCATTGTTACCCTGTAGTTTGGTGGCAGTTCAGTTCTTCTTGTACAGCTGTATAAGCATGTACATCTTATGTCCATTCTGTTCTGCATGTCAACTATGACTCTATGAGGATGGTTTCATCTATAGTGAGGATTGATTTCCATCAATCATTTTTCCTTCTTAGGATTTATCTCGAGCTTTCTTCTCTTTGATCGGGATCTCATTGTCAGTTTGATTTCTGATTAGATTGCAGAACACGGAAAATCCAATTATACTGTTGAGTTATTTCTGGAACTATTCAATTGACACGAGACAGTGTAAAGCCTAAGAAAAGCAGAATATTGCTATTGAGTCATGGAGTTAGGTTGATATATCCACTGTAAATGATGAAAGCAATTGATTTCTGATGCCACTGGTCCTCTGTTGACTAGGAATAGAAATTACTTCACTAAAATTGCGCCTGTTTGTTGTTTCGTTTTTCTTTAAAAGAACAGTTTTTGCAGGGTTTCTTTTCGCTTTTTTAATATCCTACAGCATAAAGATGTCTGGTCCTAGAAAAGCTCTAGAATTAAGAAAATGGGCCTGGTGCATTGGCGCACCCCCTCGATGTAGGACCAGGAGGTCCTGGGTTTGATTTTTATGAATGTGACTTACCGACCTTATTACCTTGTTCCTCCTACCATTCGAGGCCCAGACTCCTTTTTACCCCAAAAAACAAATGGGCTTCAGAAATTTATAGGCTTTCTTGGATCTTTAAAACACTTATCAGATCGGTAAAATACAGGTCCTCACGAATGGCATAGAAGTCAAGCTACAGAGAAATGCTCTTAGTGTGATTGAAGCTCCAACTGGCAATGAGGAGGATGGTGAACTTGACTATGAAAATGGACAGTGGCATGGATCTGATATGGGTGAGTTCAAAAGCTATATCATTTCTTCGTAGATGATTCAGTCTAGCAGAGTCCCTCCCCCTAATGCCGCTGGAAGATCAACCCATTTTTCAACCATTGAATAATGTTTTGCCTTAGGGTGAAATTTTTGTTTATACCAGTGTGTCTCTTTATTCAGTTAGCGTAAAGTCTGTGGTTCTCCCCGAGCATGCCTAATCTTTTGATCGGGATGAAGAATCCATTAGCTTGTCCTAACATCATATTTTAGTCTACAACCTTTTTTCCTAGTAGTGCCTTGTCAATAGAAAAGTGGTTGGGCTTGTTACATAGGATCCGTTTTGCCTATTCAACTTTTGCTTTTACTACGAATAAAAGTTTCCTATGCCTAGCTTTATCTTTGAACTGGCCCCACTACCCATTTTGTTTGTAATTATGTTTGTGCTATACCTTGTTTCCCAGCATCCGATGACACTCAAAAGTCCCACGGATTGAGGCATCGTGTGCATAAATCGTCGCATAGGACTGTGAGCAGGACTACCTCCTCTGATTCACAGTCCAAGGGCTCCGTTTCCACTCTTCGTGGGTCCACGGTATTCTGTCATACTCCCCTTTCTGATTTTTATTTTGAGTCACTCTCTCCTGGCTTTAGATTAGACATACGTAATATCTTTCCCTTTGACAAGTTTACTTGTTCTCTTGTCATTATCCTTTATATTCGGCTATACAGAAAGTTGACTTTAGCAAGTTGGAGATGGCTGCTTTGTGGAAATACTGGCACCATTTCAATCTCGTGAGCTTTTGCTTAGGACCTTCGCATCTGCAATCTCCTTTTATCTACCGCTCTCTTTCACTGCACGCTAGCTAATCTGTCAAAGCCATTATCACTTCATCTAGGTTGATGTGATCCCCAACCCATCAAAGGAGCAGCTGGTAGAAGCCGTTCAGAGTCACTTCATGTCCCAGGTACCCTGCTTTAGCTTTTACTTTACGGGCTTCACTCGCTGTTGCTGAGAAATTACTGCATCTTACAAACTCAAGCGACGCTGATTGATTGATAATAAGATCCCTTGCATTGGCTTATCTGTGTCAATCAGTATTGATGTAGTCTAAACGAATGAAGCTATATTTTCCTTTTGGATCAATACCGATTAAGCTATTTCATTCTATTGGTCATACACATGGTTAATTGGTTGTCCTGATTTGTTGAATCACCCTAAATTGTGCTGTTTTATCTGTTTAAGCAAATGGACGAGCTGCAAGTTATCATGGGCTTTGTCCAGGCCGCCAAGAAAATGAAGACCGTCTGCAAATGACCGAGATCCAGCCACGATCCGGACGATCTCTTATCCATTTGTGAATGCTAACCCAATCACCCTTTATCTAAGTCTCCCCTCCCCTCCCTTCCCTTCCCTTCCCTTAAGCAGCAATATCCGTACGTATCGGCTGATGGCTCCCTCCATCTTGGTTGGTGGCCAGTATCCTCCTCTCTTTTTTCCTGAGTTATATAGAGATACCCTTTTGGTAGGCAGCCCAATATATCAGTGTACATAAAATGTGGATGACTGGTGGACATCGTAGAAGTCCTCGGAGGGGACTTCTTCCGTAAGCTCTTTTGATGTATTCCTGACTGAAGGGAAGTGGGTGTCTCTGAAATGTATATATATATATATAATATAATATAATATGAACTCGATATCTTCTTTCTCCCCATCTCTGTTTCTATCTCTCGAGAAGCCCCTCATGGCCTTTGTAACTGAAAGACTCGAAAAGTAATGCGAGTGTGGCAGGAGATGCAGATGAGAACTCATTTTCATCTACGGAGGAGTAAAGGGTCAATAAGGCGGCGATATCACTCTTAATATATATATATATGCTCAATATGAGGAATAATTCATTCATTACAAAATTTGTTAATTTATGCCCAATTAATTTAAGCAATACATAGGGCATATGTTTTTTAAAATTTATTTTTCAAGAAATCCCCACAAAAATAGAGAAATCTGAAAAGAAAACACCTTTGGAAAATGGAAAGTTTTGTTAGAAAATCATCCTATTCACAAATTTTCGCAATAAAAGTGAAGTTAAGTATACGGAATTAATTCGGTAAAAGTAAACGATATCTAAGTAATTTATTTGACCTTTACATAATTTGCATGAAAATTAAGTAATTTAAGAAATTTGTGAAATTTAAGAAATTAAGTAACTGGGAAAAAAAAGAATTTTGATAGCTACTTAGGCGACAGGGTGGGGAGGGGAGGGAATTCTCAAAGAGATCCAAGTCTTGTTTTGTTTTGGGCCGGAAGGGCCCATGTTGGTGGGCTTTCCGGCCCATCACTAAAGATGATAGCAGGCCTTGGAGAGCCCAATAAGTTAATGGATCTTAGCTAAGCAAGTCCGCATCAGGTTGACTCGGTCAAAGACTGAAATTTCTCCGGCACATAAATTTTCTTCGTTGACAAGCGCGTAAACCATGAATAATATGACCCAAGTAATGGAGTGGCAAACAGGTTGAACAGCTAATTTTTCATTACTCCTGTTCTTAGATCCAACATGGGTCAATAAAATCAATCAGTCTGCCATCGAATGAGACGCAGAAGACAACAAAGACTCGGCCACTTTCTTGGTCAAAAGATTCTTGCTGGCCAATTCTGCCTCATTAACCCAAGTCCAATCAACTGGACCCCGGTGGGGGACCTAATATTCATGAGAGTCGGATGACAGTCAACAATCCAAGTCCGCATTATAGACTGGATGAGAGCTGGTGCGTCCTGATAATCCACTACCATGTATCTTAAGCAGATCAGAGCTTGCTCGACTACCATTTATGTTATATCCTTATGAAATATATACATATATATATATACATACATGATTATAGCACACAACATATATACGATTAATGACCCCAAAAAAAGTGGTTTATGGCCACAAAAAAGGGAAAACCATATATCATAAATGGGTCAAAGATTCTTCATTTGTCATATCAATTTTTAAGTTGAGAGATAATGCTCTGCCAAAAAAAAAAAAGAGTGATAGTGCAAAATCAATTTGTGATAAGAATCCCTCCTAGCAAAATTTCCCTCAACTACGGAAATGTGGCCACCAGTGACCGGACTTTTTAATACTAAAAATTCCACAAAGTTCCGACTAATCCATACTAAATTAGACAGATTGATGAATGAGCAAAAACGTTTTTAATTTTGTATTTTCTTTATTAATAAAATTTGAAGTTGAAATCTCACTTGAGAGAGAGGGATATCGAATCGCTCCAACTAATAGCCCCACTCGGCATCAATGTTTTTTTTTCTTATACATTGCATCAATACGATGGAGTGTCTCTTTTCGGTTGCATAGAATGCCCATGAGTCTAGAAATGGATATGAGATGAGAGGGAATAAAGGGGGACTTAGTGTCTTACAATAATAACTGAGCTCATAATTTCTACTGAATCGAAGATGGATGAAGATTGAGCAAAATAAAAGAGTGGATGGACGGACGAAACAAGAGTGGACGATCAAAAAGCCCGTCGACTTCAAGACATATCCTTTCCGTGTATGATCGAGGGCACAATGTGCAACGTTGGGTCATACATCATGCAGCTTTCGCTTCTCCTTGTTGATGTATTGATCGTGATATCTCAAATTACTTTTGACTTGTTTGGTTGCAAAATCGGGCGGAAAATTAAATTACGGCTTCATTTTACCGGGTCTACCTACTTTCCCGGTGAAGAAAGAGATCGTATGGCTAGAGAAGAGATCGAAAAAAAAATCGTTATAGGTTTGATTGTTATGATCCGTTAAACTTCTGTATATGAGTGTTCGACACAAGAACCAAAGGCATAGCAAAAGGTCGACTAGATAATCTAAAGAGATTGCAGTAGTGTTTTCCACTGCGGTGAGAGCTCTTTCCGTGTTGGAAACTATTTGAAGTTAACCTCGTTTGCCCTCTCGGTCCTAAGTCCCAATGCAGCATCTGACCGGTCTCGATCACAGTCACAAGGCAGGCCAACTTGGATCGATTAAGATTAATCGAACATGCATCTGTCTACCTGCGAGGCACGAATCCATTCCATTTGCACTATGACGCGGATCTCTGCCCGATGTATATGAATCTAATAATGGGATGGGGGGCTGGGTGGGCAACCATGAGCATCTCAAAAGAGAAAGCTCTCTGTCATTGCAGATTTGTGGATGAGGCTGCCCACCACCACTGTGGCAATGGCACCCATCATTTAACAAGCAAAAACGATGGCTTAGATGTGAATTATACGTAGAATCCGATTTATTCATGCCCAAGTAAAATAAGAATCTCCTTTTTTTTTATATAATTTTCGTTATTCCACTTTAAAGTTCGTTAAATGATTTGTTCACAGTGTGATTATTTAATATTTAAAAATTTGAACTACCGTGTTTTTTTTACTATATATGTATATATATATATCATAAATTTAAATTAAAAGGAAATTATCCATCTTAAATCTTTTTCAAAAAGATTTTAAGGTATAGTAGTTTAAGTAGAATTAATCTCCCAAAATTCACTTTTTTTTAAGGCGTTATTTGTCCATGTGGGTGTGGACAATAATTATTCCAAGAATCCCATGTCTGCATTACTTGTAAGCAACCCATGAACGACATACATATATATATATATATATATATGTATGTATGTATGTATGTACCAATGTCTTTGATTCCCTAAGGTGGTCGAATTAATGATGTCTATTTTTCCTCCACTTGATATTATTCACATTGTCAACCCATGTCTTCATCACTACTTACTTGTAAGCTGCTTTCATGGACGGCATAACATGAGGATCTTGTCGCGGGTGCCATGGATGTTTATTGGATCAATGCCTTTGATTCCCTAACTACAGGTTTACTCCACTTGATTGATCATCACTCACAATGTCAACCCCTCAACCTTAAACGAACGAGATAACGATGTTTTTATATAATGATATCATCCTTAACTTGAAATGAGAAGTCTCTAAATTTGATTATCATCGGTGGGATTTCTTGCACTCTTAAATCTTATTTACTCATTTATTTACCCCTTCTTGTTATATCTTACTCATAGAATTTTACTGTAGGGAAAAAAAAATTGAAAGCACTAAGAATCCATCAGCAAGAATCGAACTTATCATACAACTAGATTTTAATATATCTTTCCGATCCAACGAAAAGGACATTCATGATATAGGATTTAACCAAACATATGCTTGTTTGCCCAACTAGAGCGCCAGCCTCCACTAATGACACGACAGCGGACGTCATGGGCGATTCGGATTAGGGTTTCCCATTGTTCCACAGCAGACAGTTGATTGAACGAGCGCAATTAGCTTCAACCCAACCTTCATAGATACATGAAATTATGGATGATCGGGGAAGGATCAAAGGTTCTGGTTCCAATCTCCGCAGACAGGTTTATCACTTTGAGTCTCTTTCGGCTCGAACTTGTCTTCGCCAAGGGAAGAATCGAATTCGGTGAGGTTGGTTGCAAAATCATAGCAATTCTAATTATATTACGTGCCGATAATTTACGTCGTGCGGAATATGCATTTGTGGGAATGGAACAATTAATTAATTGGGAATCTATCGATGTTCGTTGGAAGGGGGAATCGGAACGTTAAGGCCTTGGATTCTCGAGAGGGACGCAGAGCTCACGGATCAGATGCCCAGGAAAGCCATTGCAATCATTCGTGCAGATGAGATAATGGAATAATTATAATAATGAGAATCGAATTAAAAATATATTGTTATTAAATTATGTAAATTTAAAAATTATAATTATCATACTTTTACTCTTTAAATAATAAATTTAATTCGAATATATTATAAACTCTTTTGTGTATTAAACTTTCGAATACAATTATTGACGTAAATGTATAATTTACTTTGCGCCTGGCGTTGAAAGCAATTGCACTCGCTTTGTTAATTGTGCCCACACACACACACACATATATGTATGTATGTACATTATCATCTAAAGATGAGCCCATAAAGTGTAATTCTAAATTTTAACAACTAAATTATTTTCGGACAGCTTTTGTAAATGAGAAATTAACTGTACAAAATAGACCATTCCACATATCAAAATTTATGATTGTTGAAGGATAGTTTTTAAAATCGGACTGGACCAAAAATCGGTGTAAGCATAGGTTTATGAGTTCATGGGTCGGATCGGAGGTTTAATAGGTTGAGCCGTATATTTAATAAATAATATTAACAATATAATATTACTAATAATTTTACATAACATCATAATTTGAATATGATTTATAACAAAAAAATCATAATATATCTATTATATTAAATAAAAGTTTAATATAAAATATAAATATAAGTTTAATAAAATAAAATAATTTCATTATAATATATTTTTATTTTTTAATTTTAAATCAGTTGATTTTTCTACCGATTTAATTGAATTAATCAGTCCAACCGGGAATCGGGCTGTTCAACCGAAATTGACCTCATTGAAAGTGCAATTAGCCCGGTTCTCGATCAAACTGGTTGAACCGGC
Source organism: Sonneratia caseolaris (assembly GCA_900006705.1). Taxonomy (NCBI): domain Eukaryota; kingdom Viridiplantae; phylum Streptophyta; class Magnoliopsida; order Myrtales; family Lythraceae; genus Sonneratia; species Sonneratia caseolaris. Next base: position 631,332 of record CXYZ01003051.1, read on the forward strand.
CAGCCTAGCTTGATTTTTAAAACTATGGTTGAAGGATTCGATCGGTAAATAGAGAGAAACTTTCTATACATATATACATAACTAACATATTATTTAGCACGAATTGGATTTTGAGTCGAGTCCATACACCGATAGATAAAGGTATCTAAATACAGATTTTCTCTACTTAAAAGTTCCGGACCCAAAACATTGTTTAAGGGAAGAGACGTTAATTAATCATCTCAATCGACAAATGTTGACAGAGAATCGATCTCTTCTCTCATGAGCTCGTCTGACACATCTGCGGTTGAACACAAAAGTCTGAGCATCATACAGTAAGGGAGCCACAAGGTTGCCACTACTGTTACTGCTTCCTTTTGTCTCACTAAGGATGACTCATACAACACAGAATCGAGCTCATAATAACTTCGTAAACTACCCACCTACCACAATACAAAAGATCGTATCCACTCTTCGCCAACGCACTCGGGAGCCGACAGAGAATCGTTTCTCAACTTACAAAATATCGCACGTATGAATGAATGTACACGGGGCATGTACGTGCGAGGATATTTTCAACTTTTTAGAATTTAAAATCATAATGAAGGGCATATCTTATACAACCCTTGTATGTGTGTACATACACTTGGGGCTTTTCAGGAATATTTAAATTTATTATGATGTTACACTAAGACTCCATAATAATCCTCCATTTCATCATACTGCCTACCTCAGTCCAGTCAATTTTTTAACTACGTAAATAGAAAATTTATAGGATCACACACACACACATATATATATGTACACATCATATATTGTAATATGAGAAAATATCAATTAAGTTATAGCAAGTAAATGAGTAGATATTATTGATCCAATTTTTTTTTTTTACCTCAGTGGTCGTTAGTTGAAACAATTTTAGTAATTTTTGTGGCCTTATAATTAGTGGTTATATAAAGCGCTCGTGAAATTAGAATTAGAAGGGATTAGGGAAATATGAAAATGATAAAATATATGAAATCTCTATATCATTTTGATTGTTATATCGGAAATAATATCATAATATTAAACCTTCTTACGGTAACATCATTTAAAACCTTCATAAAAATCAACATATATATATATATGTGTATGTTATGTATATTGCTGCGATATGTGTAGTGGGTCTCGTTTCGGATCCCATATTTGCACTCGCCACCGGGAGACGGAATGGGATCCCCCGCATCACCTGACGTGGCTAACTTTTTTACTTTAGAGAGAAACGTATTTTTGGGGCATTGATTACAATATTGAAGGCTACTCAGCTCGATTACTTTGGTCAGATGGTCAATTTTTTTCCTAAATTTATTGCATTTATTTATTTAAGTTTATTGTCATATTTTATTTTATTTTATTTGTTTTAGCGAACTTTATTTTTTTAAAAAATTTATATTTATCCATTTTTATATTTAGTTTATATAATCGTTTTTTTATTTGGCTAAAATTATTTCAATATTTTGGGATTTATTTATAAAAAAAATTAGCTTTATTAATTTGGGAGAAATTTATTTATCTCGCTATTTTATTTGTTATTAGTTCCTCTTTTTGCTATTTATGAAAATTTTAGGAATTTATTTTTTATTTATAAAATTTATATATATGATCATATGGCATACAAAATTGGCTATGCAAACTCGAATTGACATGTTTAATTAAAACGCTTTAAAATTCATAATATCAAATGGTACACAAAACTTGCCCATATTATAGATTAATTTTTTTCATTTAAAATAAAATGTTCGAGTTTAAGATTTTATAATTTAAGAAGAAATACGTAGCAAATTAAACCTAACCAACTATAATTGGGCGTAGCCAATGAGTAAATTAGCGATATCGCATGTGAGACGAAATGGACCGGGTCGGTAGCACTGAATTCATCAAGATGATATGCGTGTGCACGTTTTATTGGTATCGATATACCATGACACTTATCAACATGTACATAGGATAGATAGTTCAATCATCATCATAAAGATTAAATGTCCATGTAGTAGTAGTAGTACCGTGGATGCAAGCCAAATATATAATACGTATGTATGTATGTATGTATTCATGAGAGGTGATCAGTATTATCACATTATGATCGATATATTACATCATCATAATAAATTAATAATCGAATACATTAAATATTCAAAATTAATAGGGTCTAACATGACGTCAATGCGGGCAAAATCCAGAGCCATGGGATAGTGGTGCATACTTGTGTGGTATATGACGATAGATGATTGGTGGGAGCTATTCCGATCCCCTGACTGAGATCACCGGCCATACTCGGCCAAAAGAAAAGGAAGAGGAGGAGGCTGATTGTCCATGTTTGACTTTGATCACTCTTCTACTGGGGAATTTCGATTCAATTATCGAACCAATGATATATGCCGGTTACTTCATCATGGTGAGTTTAAGACTTTTACATAAGCAGTTTTATTATNCTTCATCATGGTGAGTTTAAGACTTTTACATAGGCAGTTTTATTATTTTTTTTTTACGCTTAAATCATATATGTTTTAAAATAACTCTTTCGGTCATATATATTTGAATTCTAATTTTAATGAGTCGCTGACATGACATTTAACATCCCCATTAGCATGAGACATCAACAGAATTTTCATCATGCCATCATATCACGTTAGCCAAATTTTACCACTCCAGCATGACATGTCATTATAGCATAAGAGCAAATAATGGTCACATCAGCACACCGTTAAAATTAACGTTCGCGCATGTTAAGGGGCAAACTTATATTATTGAAATAGTCATTTTAAAGTATACATGACTCAAATGTAAAAAAGAGCAAACATATAAGACTTCCATAGTAATTATTCAATTTTATATAATTACTAATAGATGGTTAAGATAATTCGAGATGCGGCTTCTCATATGCATATCTTTAATTATTCAACACTGATCGAAAGAATCTCAAACGAAATCGTCAAGAGAGAAAAAAAAGAAGGAATGTTTCATAAAGATCCATGTGCTTTGTGTCACTGCTTCTAAGGTTTTTCATGGTCCGGAGATTTATTCTCCAAGTTATTATTATTATTTTGAAATAAATCATTCGTATATTTCTATAAATTGTAGTAAATTGAATAGCACATCTACATATATCTCAGGCATTAGTGAACCGCACTCGTACTATTAGTTTTGTGCACTGTCTTTTTCGACCGCTAGGTCAGCTCTCCGATTGGTGTCTTCCCCCTTGAAAACTTAGTACATTATCCATCCAACCCCCAAAGACAAATTATCTCTTGCCCCCCCGAGCGTGTGGGGATTACTGATCATGAGCAGTGCGCCGAATGGCCACTAGCTCCAAAACTCGAGCCACGAGAGTTCTCAGCCGACACGATAATGTACTCTAATATCTTGCCTAATTTCCGTAGGATGTACAAAAATTGTGGTCAAGAAGCAACCAAAATTTTAAGTNATTAGTGAACCGCACTCGTACTATTAGTTTTGTGCACTGTCTTTTTCGACCGCTAGGTCAGCTCTCCGATTGGTGTCTTCCCCCTTGAAAACTTAGTACATTATCCATCCAACCCCCAAAGACAAATTATCTCTTGCCCCCCCGAGCGTGTGGGGATTACTGATCATGAGCAGTGCGCCGAATGGCCACTAGCTCCAAAACTCGAGCCACGAGAGTTCTCAGCCGACACGATAATGTACTCTAATATCTTGCCTAATTTCCGTAGGATGTACAAAAATTGTGGTCAAGAAGCAACCAAAATTTTAAGTTCATTTATAGTTTCGGCAATTTGTCTTCTTGTATAACAAACATTTTCTTGAGAGTTAACTCATTTACTTGTTAGGATCCGAACATATTTTATAATTGATTCACAGAAATTATACATTCCATTTCTTCTTGCACCAGTAATTCTTGGTGTATCTGCTCACACGTGTGCTTGCACGTGCATGGACTAACCGACATCTATGATGCCATCAATTAGGTGCCCCTAATGCCAATCATGGCCCCCCCTCTCTCTGGATACAACTTTCAAGGCCGTAGCTGTCACCAAAAGCCGATGCAAAATCATACGGATCTTAGCTCAGCTTCCAATTCCAACATATGGCTTACACCACAAGCATAACCTCAGTGGGCTCAAGTAGAGACAAATTAGGGGAATAATAAACACAGAACACGCAGTGATCTAATTGCATTATTTTTTGCTCACAATCCCTTTGGTTTCTCGATCATGTATCCAACCTCATTACTTATTGCTATCCATGCATGCAAATCATCAATTTAATATACCAATTAATGACAGACATCAGCAACTAGGAGTTGATATCAGCCAGCCCCTACCTTTTTCTTTCACTATGTATCAAATAGTATTCACAATTCAAATAAGTTGCCATTGATTTAGATTTCAACTTTCTAATCGACCCACTAAGATTTTCGCCTTTCACATGAGGACATACACCATTCAAGAAGAAGACTAAGGGGTGCCGAACCATTTGATTAACCCTTGTTGATCTTGGATAAGCCTTACTTCGGAACATATTGCTCATAGATACGCATGTATAGATCTGCAGAAAGAAACATGCCTTACGGAATGTTCGAGTTCTTAGTTTGCCCCGGATGGAGCGAAGACTGTTTCGCCCGACCACTTACTTTTTGTATTTCATCCTCTCCCGTTCGATACGTCTGGTGACAGAATTGCACATCTTATCGGTCAATGTAATGGTTCCTCAAAGACGTGTTATTTCCTGCATCATTTAGCAAAGGCAAAAAATGGGAGAACGACACATTTCGCTTCAGGCGCACGCCTCCCATGTCCCCCCCGAAGCACTCGACATGGATGAAGTGCTCAATCTGCAGAAGCGTGTGTATGACATTAAACAATCCTCCATGTAAGGAGAGGAAATTAAGGATGGTGCATTCTCATGGAGGATTTCCACTAGAGTAACTCCCCCCCATGGATGGGGGAAGCCCTAACAATGACGTTTTCTTTGTTCTGTCTTTTCTTTCTTTCTTTCTTTCTTCCTTCCTTTTTCTAGCGAGATTTTTTTTGGGGCTCGAAGTCTTTTGAGTTCTAAGTTATTTAAACATAAAAATTTACTCATTTGTGAACCGATGAAATTCGAATTTGGATTGTAATATTCATTTGCAGTCATGAGGGTTCCATTGAGATCAATTCTTGCGCGAGTAAGCTCTCAAGCCTCCGTTGCTCTCTATTTCGGGATAAATGTGGTATACTTCAAAGAAAATTACTGAAATAGTGCAAAACTGATTTAGTTTCGAATCACATATGTTGGCTAAGAAATAAATTTTTATTTTATTTTATTTATTCACAATATTTGAATATAGTTTAGGAAATAGAAGCCGTATAATTCCTCAACTAATAATCAATCTTAGCCCCTTTTCTTTTATAATTTTTGGTGTCTTTCTAGATTCTTTAATTGGTCGACCATGATTTACCCAATTCGATTAATTTGTCCAACTTTCAGATTCTGTTTGGTTCAAGTGTATGGCACGAGAGGCTCCAGTTCATAGCACACGACAAACGCAAAATGAGCTGAGCAATTTAATAAGTCAAATGTGGAACCCACTAGCTGTCTGGAGGGTTGAATTTAATTCTTTGGGGGCCAAGTTGAAAATTAAAAGGAAAAAAAATTAGCCCGTGAAAAAATAATGGGGTTGTAGTAGACTTCCCACTAATTGTCGATCCATGTATCCCTCCACAATAAGAATCTCCGAATGGAATCCACCACGCTCGTGCTTGACTCCGACACTCTCCAAATTGAGATTCTTAAATTCCTACCTGATGTGAACTCGCAGAGGTTCCCACATGGAATAAAACATCGTGGATTCATTGTCATTTTCGGTCCTGAGAGTTTAATCTTGTACAATGTCATTAACCCGGAACATCCATATCACGACCCATCTCATTTTTCGGATAGTTCTCATGATTTAACAACAAATACCTTGGGTAGATTCATCAAATGGTGTGGGAGTGATAGGATTTTAGCTTTTGACAGTCTCAAGATTTGTGTATATATATCTTTAACCCGAATGCCAAGAGCATGCCGTAGGAGCAGCTCGACTAAGGACACCCCTAATCCGGTCAGATCTTAAAGATAGAACCTTAAGCCTAAGGTTAAGGGATTGATGCTAGCCAAACTTCAGGGCCTCTACAGCTAAACAAAAATTAGTTTAAGGGGTAAAATTTTAATTAAAGTTAAGTAAAAGACCGGATTCGAGATGATGAAGATAAGATCACTATAGAGAAATGCACAAAATTGATTAAATCTATCGCAGGATTTCCCACCTTCACAGGGGGGCAGTCGCCCATCATGCACTCCCAAAAAAAATCTATCTTATGGGGATGTGTATAAGCATACATACATAAGGATAATGTATTCAAGAGCACTTCACAAATGGCTTCAAATATTAACTGCACAATTATTGGATTGGTCCATACTTTATTATCCAAGTTCAAATTTGTCTATTGAAATGGTAATCTAAAATAAAATTCTGTGTCTTAATTTTTTTTAATATAAAAAAATTTATGATTACGAGAGTTTTATCTCTTTATAGTAGAATCGACTCGAATTTATAATTGAGAATTATTATACTGCTATCTATCAAGTTGTGTAGAGAGAGAGAAAGGGAGGTTTTTATTTTTATTTTTATTATGGTAGTGGTTTAACTTTTAACTTTTTTTGGCGATATCGCAAAGCAACATTATTTAAGCTGAAGACTGTTTTCTCATTATCTCTTAACGCATTTAATAGAAATTATATAGTCAAATGTTAAGAAATTACTATATTTTTTATTCTATGAAAAATATGTTGTATGTAATTCTTTAACCTTTTGATAGTGCTGCAATTTTTTTGGGGAAGCATTATCATTAGTTAATAAATAAGAATTAAAGTGAGATAAAAGAGTAAGAATATATATATATATATATATATAATAGTGAAAGAGAAGTTAGATGTTATTTTTGGCGATATTTATTATTAAGGAAATTACCTTAAAAATTATTATATTTTCCAAGATCCTCTAATATATCCATAAATTTCAATATTCACATGTTTATACATTATGTTTATTGATTTGTTCATGAAATAGCATGTACTAATAACGTTAATTTTTTCTATTAATTATTAATATAACAATGATGATTTAGCATCTTTTTCATACGTTACACTCTTTGTGAGCTGTCAATGTTAAAGGTGCAAGACACTTGGATGTATCACATCAGAGGTTAACCGGGAAAATTAACACCGTTAATTTGAAAGATTGTCAAGGTTCATCCTTAATTAAGGTATTAATCTCTTTGTTTCTTTGTTACTTTGTTAGACGTAAAAGCTGGCGCTCGATAACTTCACAAAATATGTTCATGAGAGATCAAAGCTATCCATGAAAACTGAACAAGGAGTTGAACACTTATGATGGGTAGTTGAAAATGTAAATGATTTACAGGTAAACACAGGTGCACACATGTGGGAGAGTACAATCATGATATCATTCTCCAATGATCATGAATTCAATTATTATCGGTAAAATTTTGCATACCCCTTTATTGCCTCATTTTCGATCGTTCTCTTATATAAACTCAGGAACCTCGATACTACATATGTACACGTACTGAATTTTCACCGGAAAACCTTTTTGCCTGGACCTTATTTCTTCAGCTATTAAACTTAAAAGGGACGAGTCGGCGAGAGTGCGAAGTTCCGTGAGAAGCTCCTCACGAATGGAGGACGCGAAGAACTTCCGTTTGAAATTAGTTCTCTCGCCCGAGATTTGGCCGATTAAAAGGAGGGGAGATGGAGAATTTAATGAAAATATGCGATTTTTTATCTGCAATTCTTCTAATTATCTCAATATCTAACCGACATCGGTGGATTGATCCAAAGAGAATATGACTCTTCTTCCTTTTATATAACGTTACGACCCGGAATATATAAATATAAAGTATTTACGAGGGCCGGGAAGGCCCATTATGTTTTAATGGATCATTCCTACTGTAATGTAAATTAACCGCCAATTGTTGGTATTTTGACTAGTCGATGGTAGATATACAATAAAATCACAATTAAAAAAACAAAGAAAAGTTACAGTCACGTAGATATTAAGTTAATTGATATAATTGAATATTTACTTTTATTCAAAATAATAATAAAAAAGTTATATCTTTTGATTGATGGCTTAATCCAACTGGAATTATCATTTAAATTAATAACTTTTTGAATACTAACCGCATTATCCCAATATAGAAGGGATAGTTTTTTTTTTATCACCATACAAATGGGCAAACGGACAAATTGAACCATATTAAAAAGAGAACAACGTGATATCCTATACCAACATAACTAAGTAATTTGATCACCATCGAAGGCAACGAGTCATTGGTAAGCCGTCTGATAGATTAGTCAATTTTTACGATAAAAAAAACTAAATAATTTGATTCTCTTTCTTCTTGAAAATAAGATATGGTAATTGAGCTATATAAGTAAAGATTATAATGTAGTATTTGCCATTTTTAGAGTAAAGGTTTTTAGATTCTTACTGCTGCCAGCATTCTGTTGGAATCATTGGGTGGATACCTTTCTAATTTTCTACTCTGAGAAAGATTCTCCATCATATGAAGGAATTGGCAATATTCCATTTATCATTAATAAAATACAAAAAAATGAAAAAAATCAATATTTATTTATTGCACAATAATTATCAACTAAGAAATTAAAAATGAAAAAAAAGGGAACAAATTTCCCCCTCAGATTCTGCCTTTCCTTCTCCTCCTCCATCCTTGGACCCCTATAAATGCTCTCCCCAGCTCCGTAGCCTTTGCAGAAGCGGCCCACACAGAAATTTGTTATACTTGTACACCTCACGTTCAAACCCTCTCCTCCCCCCTCCTCCCCCCCATCAATGGCGCTCCGCAGAACCCTATCGGAACGTCTGCTGAGCTGCCGGAGAGCTCCCCCTCCCACGCTGGCAGCGGCCTCAGGCTCATCGCCTGCGCCGGCTTCGGATCCTGGTCACATCCCTCTGCGCCGCGAGTACTTCACGTCTCCTGAGTTCCGGGAGGGTGGATTCCTGCGCCGGTTCCTCCAGCGGAGATCGCTGAACCAGGCCACCGCCGGCATGCCGCCGGAGATCCTCTCCATCCCGGTCGGAGACAGGCTGAGGGAGCGGCTGAGGGGTATGAGCGCCCCAGGGCACCGGCTCCGGCTCGATGGCCTCTCACCTCCTGCTCCGGCCGCCGGCGATCCGGCTTACGGGCTCTCGGTGATCGAAGCGAGGACTCTGCTGAGGCTGGCGCGGATAGAGCGCCTCAAGTCGGAGCTGAGGGGGATCTCCGAGAGCTCGATCACGTATGGACAGTACCTGAAAATCTGCAATCAGGCGTGTGAGAACGAAGAAGAGGGGAAGGAGTTCGCGAAGACGATGGACGAGTCGGGAAACGTCATCGTTTTGGGGAATGTCGTTTTTCTCAGGCCCGAGCAGGTAAACTGAGAGTTACTGCGCTACTGGCAGCATAGATAAATCGCTGAAATGACTGAACTGCCCTATTTTTGGTTCGGGCAGTTTGGTCATTCTAGTATCTTGCAGATGTCTAGCGATTATGAACTTTACTGAGTGTCCGGTAACTCCAGGTTGCCAAATCAATGGAGGCAATTCTCCATCAGTCGACCGCGATGCCCGACGACCCGAGAAGAGCGGAACTCAACCAGATGGAGGCGCAGAAGTCAGAGATCGACCTGAAAGCAAGGGCCCAGGTTCGCTCTGAGCTCTACTGCGGGCTGGGCTTCATGGTCGCGCAGACGCTCGGGTTCATGAGGCTCACCTTCTGGGAGCTGAGCTGGGACGTGATGGAGCCCATCTGCTTCTTCGTCACCTCCCTCCACTTCGCCCTCGCGTACGGCTTCTTCCTGAGGACCTCGACCGAGCCCTCCTTCGAGGGTTACTTCGACCGGAGGTTCAAGACCAAGCAGAGGAACCTCATGAGGGCCCATAACTTTGACATCGAGCGATACAATGAGCTGTGCAGGATTTTTTACCCGAACAGATTCGGGTCTCTGAAGGAGAAGGATCCGTTTTCGGCAGTCGGGACCTACTAGTTGTGGGACGCATAAGTAAGTAAAAGGGGAGTTTACTATTTGAGAACGAGTACAGAGTCCCTCCTAAAGATCGATACCCTTTTTTTCACCCTTCCTCTCTCTCTCTCTCTCTCTCTCTCTCTCTGTGGCTCGTGTTCGAGTTATCTAATTAAAGGGATTCATGTCAAATCACGGTGCCTTTGTCAGGTCGAGATAGATCCGTGCATGATGTTTTTTGGGTATGTGTCATGCATGTACTTGTACCAGAGTTCACTGAATCCCAGCTTCTACACTGTTCCTTGTGAACAAAAACGTGCCCTTTTTTTCTGCATTCGAAGCCATGTAACCCGACCATTGCACTCGGTTTGCAACGCAGTATCACACGGTCGGTTTTTCAGACCGACTTTCTTATCATTTCTTTCTGGCTGTCCGTTTGAATTACGCTTTTGCTCTTTAAAAGACTTCACCTTACTCGGAAGAGATGCGATGGTACTTGTCTTCGACTTTGAGATCATGAAACCATCCGCGTGGCTCAGCGGCGAGCCACCCCCAGCTAAGCGGTTTACGCTGCGCCCGGGGGGTGGCTCCCCCTGGTGTGATCCTGGGGAAGCAGGAGCCTAAGCATGAGCGTCAGAAACCTGGGCCCAAAAGTCGGGCAAAAAGCCCAATGGGCTGTCCTCAAACTCTATCTAGCCCGCCCACAACCACATCCCAATATACTAGTTTGTCGTGCTTTGTAGACCCGCAAAGCAATATTCTTTCTGTGATTACTCCTCGACATCTAGAAATTTAATGAATCGTGTCGACCCAAAATTTGCCTTCAACCACAGCTTTCGATACATTGGAACAAAACCACGTCATTTACTTAATCCATGATTTTCAGATTAACTAGAGTACACGCAGGTGCTTTGACGTGCACAGCTCCCCCGCACGTGGCAGAAACTGTAAATGATATATACATACGCAATGGAAGAACGATGTGTGAAATTTTCAGTGGTCTCTAGGACGTGACATATTGAATCCTCATCTTCTGTAATACGATGCGTTACAGAGTCTTAATTGGTACGCCAATAAGAAATGGAAAAATTGAGGTTCAGCGAGTCNTCTTAATTGGTACGCCAATAAGAAATGGAAAATTTGAGGTTCATCGAGCCTCTAACGGCGGTCCTTCTTCCGGACCCGGTCAGAGCTCGTATACCCCGAGGATGACAAGCTCTGCTTCTCCGCCCTCTTCGTCGATCGTCCAGCCCCGTGGAACTTCAGGAATAGCAGTAGAATGGCGCCACCGAGGATGGAATTGATCAGCCAGGCTCCCATACCATTGCACCCGCCCCCTAACAAGTGAAGGAAGAGAACCCCTACGTGGCATGCCACGTGGCACCCCACGATTGCCACTTGGCATCTTCCCACTAGCTGGAAGCTCGCACAGGGTAGCCCCAGCTCCGTCCAGAATCGGCACCCATAGGTGATTGTGTATAATAATGTCGTCGACAGGATTGCGAGGACTTGGAAGGATTGCGAGAACTCAAGCCAGAGGAAGGATGTGAACAGCAAGGCGGATTGCTTGAATATGTGGAAGAATGCGAGCTCGCGCCGCCGCATGGTGGTCAAGAACGTCCGGAAGAGGTGGAGGAAGCGGGAGAGGTAGAAGGCGTAGGACCAGAAGAACACGCGGCCGGAGGGGCGCGTGCCGAGGGGGAAGCAGAGGAGCCAGTGGATCGGGGTGGCGGTCCCGGTGCGTCGCCAGAACCACCGCGTATCGCGGATCTCCGCCGCTGCAGAGACGAGGGTCCCGGCGAAGATCACGGCGGAAGCAGCCACAACGGCGAGGCTGTGGAGGGCCGGGAGTGGCCCCAGCGGAATGGGTCGGCGCCCCAGTACGATGAGGAGGATGAGGTGGACGGCCGGGGCAGCGATGACATAGGCTGCGATTGCGACGAAGAGGAAGGACCACGTGGAACCCCATGTGTAGGCGGGGCTCCACCGGAAGTTCACGATTGTCGGGTGCTCCGACAGGTAGAATCCCAAGGTCTCCGACGTCGGGATCCCCATGATCTCATCGGGGGTGTTTGCTAAAAATGGAGAACGTTGTTTTTGGGGGGGGGACTACTTGGAGAATCAATCGGAAGCTTTGCTATGCTCTCTGGGGAATCCGACGGATCGAGGTTTTCAGAAAATGGGAGGTCATCAGGGGGGAGGGATATAGAAGACAGAGGGGATGGGAGGAGACGAGTCAACAGATTTGAATTTGAAATGCCCATTAAAGCTTCGTCTTTACGGGGATGGAAGCAATGAGGTCAGCCATCGCCATTGCCGCATTAGAAATTTCCGTGATTTCTTGGTTTGTATTATTTGGCTGGGACTTAGGGTTCTAGAAGGGAAGCTTTGACGATCGTCTTTTTGCCGGAAGAGAGGGCAGAAGATTTCAAGACTCGAGAGGAAAGGGAGAGAGAAGACCGACCTCGAGGGGTAGAAGCTGTATAGACGAATTAGGATCAATTGAAATTAAAATAAGAGCTTGTCCGTGTTGCACATAGGACATATCACATTCATAAAATTAATCAGATTGTTAATTTAAGTGCCAAAATATTGTTAGAATTCGTTGGATAATATACGGGAAAAAATGCGTCATGATATATGTCTTGCCTTCTTGGGTGAGAGCACAAGTCAAACTCAAATTCCGGTCCTATATCACACAATCCACCCAACAATCCACCCAACGGGAGACGTTAAAAGGGCCAGTTACGGGTCGAGTTCAAGAAATAAGTCCGTTCAACCTGATCGACCTGGCCGTTGCAAAATTGGCATAGAATCATTGCAAAATCAACTCGAACAGCTAAAACTCTATAGATCAACGAAAAAAAAAATTAAAATCAATTTTAAATTTTAAAAATAAAAATATTTATTTTAAATAATTTAAGAAAATAAATGATTTATAGATTAAACTGGTATGAACGGTGAACCAGCTGACCCACTTTATAAACGGTTTCAGACCAATCATATATGAATGAACTATGTGACTTGTAACCGAACTAGTAAGTTAAACAAATGAGCCAAACGATTCCAGACCTATTTCGAACCAGTCCGAACTAACGGCTATAACAACTCTACCCCCAACCCTTCACAGAATCGCATTTTAAGATAAATTAGAGATTCGGTACATCGGTTGACTGTGTAATTGACCGTCATCGTACAGTATTTTCTAGCCCTTGATAGTAAATTTAATCTAGAGAATGGAAGCACGAATGTCCGGCCGCCGGATGCACATATTAAATGAAAGGAACAACGGATTTCAAATTGCTGAATTTCCTTTTTCCTCCTCTTGATGGCGAAACTGTCCCTAAGAAAGAATTTATAATCTAGAGATGGAAGACGCGAGCATGGCCGAGACACTCCACCGGCTTATTCCCCAAGCCAAAGGCTGTCTAGTGGCTATCGGTTTTAATTAAGAAAAAAAATTGATATAATTATTTAGAGAACTATTAGTTCAATTCCAAATTAATTCTTATATGATAATTACACGATAACATAATGAAGTGATATATTCATTTAATAAAAAAATGTTAAATAAAATCGCTAAAGGAATTAGTGAAACATTAAAATATATATAACTTTAATAATATTTAAATTTTATATTTTATATAAAAATATAAATTTAAATATGTCAACTAAATTAATATTAATATTTAGCATCCGATTCTCTCTCTATTTATCCACTTATTTATTTACCTTGGGTTTTTGTAACCTATGCCTAGTGGCATAGATAAGCATCATTTAATAAAAGGATAATGTTATAATAGAGAAAAAGAAATTTTGAATAATGTTAAAGTTCTAATAATATTTTTT
>CXYZ01003051.1:649266-683808 GCA_900006705.1 Sonneratia caseolaris
TCATATTTATCATAATTTAGGATTTTTTTTATAAACTTTTTCGATAATATGATCCCATTTATTAATTTCCCCCCAGGTTAAAGCTTTCAAAATAAGAATTCTCACATTTGTTTTCAAATTTTAAAATAATAATTAAATTTTTAAAAATATTGAATTTCCAAGCATATCCATGTCTGGTATAATGGAATTTCAATTATAGGTATAACTAATTTATTAAAATCGAATTTCCACGAGAGGAGAGAGGGATCGGATGGAAGCTTCCGAGCAAGTCGACGACGACTGCTTGGGAATCTGAGCTTTGAAAATTCGCGTCTTCCTCACCGGTTGGCTGTCCGTCACTGGACGCGTCTGGCACTGGCAGCAAGATCACTTAAATTTAGGTCGAAAGACCGGCCGACCCAAGGCCACCACCGTTGACCCGACAAATCCATTCTACCGAAACCTTAAACAACATTTACCTTTTAATATTTATATGTATAGGTTTGGCCACGATCAATTTTGTATTCTGATAATGTTGATGGGTATACTACCTACTGGTAAAATTTCAGTGTCTTATGTTATAACAGTTTAAAAATTTTTGATATAAAATTGAGACTTTACGTAGATACATATATACTGTAGCTCAGTGGCTCGATAGTTACCATATATATTTAGAAAATAACTCTTAATAACAAAAAAATGGACCACTTATTCTTTCTCCCATGTTGACACTCGAGCTCAATTGATAGCCACGAATTTTAGTTTTACAGTGGTACAAGCCCATACTATAAAGTCACTATTATACGGTACTGAATCCCAACTTGTCAGACATTCATCCATATATAAATAGCCATGGCATCAATTCGGATTTCTTTTTATTCTCTTAATTTTATTCATAGTATATACTAATTTAAAGTTACATTACATTAAATTTCAGTTAATATTTTAAAGAATTACCTCATATTTTTACTTAAACATTTATAGTAATATGGGATGAAAAATAAACATCTTTAGCATTTCTGAAATTTTCTTATAAATTTGTGGGCATGAGAATATAATCCTCAAGGAGTCTGGCGTGTCGAGTCCGCTCCAAAATTAATTCGTGGAGCCGTCTGTACGTGGATGGAGCCAATTTACTGCAGTCGGTTTGCCGTACATACACAGTCTCGGGACTGTACCTATTACGTACATTAAGGGGTAAATTAAATGCCATCAGACTGAGTGTTAGGTCTGATTATCCGATCAAATCAAAATAATTACATTATATTATATTTAAAGTTCTAATAAATTTTAATTTATTTAAATTTAACTAAAAGTGAATCCACTGGCTGGCAAATGTTTTCAAAATAAAAATCAATTAACATGTGACGATAATTTCGTCCCCATCCCCACTTCGGCCGACTTCGAGGAATTTCATTTGGGGGAAGTGGGGCGCACACGTATTGTGGGCCACACGTCGGTGGCACCAGCCAGTGCATTTGCTACATTCTGCCAGCGCAGTGTTCAAGACCACCAGTATGCTGAACCGGACCGGCCTGACCGAACTGCCGTCTGAAAAATAGAAGATTCGTCTTTGACCCATTTACCCTCTGAATTAGACGGCTCGGTAGGGGAAATTATGGGCCAAACTGAGGTCTCCGTACTACAATATGCAGTACGAAACTAGGGATTCCTTTTTATTTAGATCATATAGCTATTCTGGAAAGAAGTCGAGTGATATAAAAAATTTTACTATAAAAATTCTGTTGAATTTTTTTTTTATTTCTATATTTCAATCGAGTAGAAATGTAGTAAAACCCTAATTTCTTCACCTTGTGTGTGGTACAAGATCGTGTTAACATAATAAGTGGAGGCACATTGTAGAGGAATGAGGATGTAGGGCCATTTACATATGCTAAGTTTTTATATCGTCTACATGTTTCGACTGACGTTTTTAAAGAAAAAATCGTACGAGTCACATCTTAAACAAATCTTTTTATACCGCTAAACCCATAAGAGTGAGTCGGTGGGTATGGTTGTCATAGACAATAAATAAAAGTGAGTACCAATAATGTTATCGGCCTAAAATTGAGAGGCCTTGACTTGAAACTTCACATAATGTGAAAGCAACATTGAATTATTCAAATTTCAACCATTATTATTAAAAAGGAGGATGACGAGGAAGAAACCCAGTCCAAATCCACGCACAAACGCATTTCCATTTCACATGGTTTTTTACCGTTTCATCTTTGTTGAGCGTAAATGAATGTAACCGATGACATGAGCCATATACACTAATCGCAACGAATTTAGCACATAGAAAAGAAAATTTTCCTATCAAGTGCACCCACCAAGAGTCAAGCACGTGTACCATGAAACACCGGTTGAATTGCCCATATAACGTATTTATCAGTGTGCGAATACGATTAGTCGGGACATTTTACGATATATTTTTCTGGAAGGTTCACTATGACTTGCAGATGAGATGGGCTAAACTGATGTGCCCATTACATGCATGAGTTGTCTGCAAGGGGAATCTCCGGTGCTCTATGACCCCTTTCCGGCAATGATTGCAACTTTTCTCTCATGAGTCCATCTCACATTCGCTTTCTTTCCTTCTTTTTTTGTTTTCCCTTTGGAAAATAACAAATTATTTAGTTGTGAAAAGCAGTGATACTGTATGTGCGTTCGCTTGCATGGAGGACTCACCATTAATAAAGTACGGCTTCCATTGACAGAAAGGCATTTCAGTAGATCAACCAATGGATGCAAGAATGTGGCTCCCTCCTCTCTACCTACCCTTTTGTGGGAAATTATATTATCTGTTGGGGGCTATTTAGTCCGAGTTCTAATCGTGCTGCATGTTGAGATCTGAGATATATCATATAAGAGTACACGTCCGACCATCTACGCTGGAATCATAACGATCGAGGGCTTGGGCTAGTGATCTCGACATCTCGAGACCATGCCAGAACTCCCTCCATCTCGACAAAGAAGGATCGTTATCATCACCAGTCTCGCAATTTCGCACAACCGTGAGACAGTGGGAAGGAACAGCTCCATCTTTTGCCCCCTTCTGACATGGCACGTTCTTGGGTACTACGTCGTACCATCATCGAGAGGATTATTTATGTCACTGCTGATGCAAGAAAGATACCGATTTTTTTTTGGGAAAAAGAAGAACTACTCACGTAAAAGTTTAATTAAACCTTTTTGGCTCCTCGTCAAATTCCATGGTATAGTTCGTTATCGTGTGTACGAAAAACCCAACACACACGGGAAAAAGATTGAAGTCTGTGCGGTCGAATTGCTTGGTTGTTTAATAGTTTAGTCAATAGGTTATAGTGGCATACTAAAGAGAAAATGAAACAATTCACATGGATTTTTTTATTTGTTTAATAATTATATCTTAAACATTTTTAAAATAACCTATAGGTTATGGTGAGTAATTTTTAACACAATATGATAATTTGATATGATACAATATGGAATTAGACAAGCTGATATCAGGTTATGGTAAATCTGTATAACTCTAAAAGACACTATTAATTTCATCTAATCAAATATATTTATATATATCAAACATATCAACTTACTTAACATACTTAAACATACATATTATTAATTTAATCTATCATTTTAAATATGTTAAAGTGTATTTATATTATAAATATTTTGATTATATTTTGATTATTATCTTATTAAATGTGTTAAATGTACAATTTGACACGTTTTAGTTTATACATGTTGAGCGAGTTAGTACGGATCAAAGATTTTTTAACACAAATAATTTAGATATAATACGACACCACATGATATGATACGAATTGGTGACTCTACCTTAGGCTCTCTAACCAAGCTGGCGGGTGGGTCAGAAATCGGTTTTATTTGGATTATAAAGTTTACCTACAGATAATTAGTTAATAGTGTGAAAAAGGCAATCAAGGGAAAAAAATAAAAAATAAAAACTAAACCTTGACCAACCGACACACACTGACAAAATTTTCCCTTAAACATAATTGAATAAATTTCATGTGTTAAATGTCTTATACTCTCTATCAATATAAATTAACTGATGTGGAATTTGAATTAATTAATAAATACTGAGTTTTTAAATACTAAACCGATATAAGATTAAAAATAAATCCATAAAGGCATAAACTGCATTAGAGCAAAATGATGTTAACATTAGCTGTTTTCTCCTTTTATTTTATGCTTTTTTTTGTTTTTCTTAATCATGCAGTAGACAGACAACTGAGAATTAAAGCAGTGGGGAGCTTTTTCATGATGGTGCATTCAATGTCGTCAACACGGCAAATCGAACTTCCCCTGCAAGTAATCGATCGAAGTCCTTTTTTAAATTGAACTACGGATTCCCGTAAAAGGGAAACACGGTGGACTTTGCTCGGTCGAATGAATTGCTCAGGAAACGAAAAGCGCCCCCGCCCACCACCCATCGGGGAATCGTTTTCAGAAAAAAAAAAAAAAACTGTTTCCTATGCTTGTTTTCCAAGCCAACTCAGGACGACACTGGTTTGTTGTTCATCGTGAGTATATGGACCATTATGGAACATAGACCTAGTGTGATCGATCACCTGTGAAGTTTTTGAGGTCGGCGATCTAGTAATTTGAACTTCACTTTCTACCTATCCATTAGACTTGAGTCTCATTTTCAAATACTTTCTTATATGTGTACCAAAATATTTATTGAAAATTTGAATATCAGTCATTCTGATGTGTGCACGCTAATGCTGCATATTTTGTAGGTGGGATGACTAGGATCGTCACTTGTGCTACTGTCAGTTTATTTAGAAAAAAACAAAAACATGAAGAAATGGACATGATCTAACTTTTTTTTTTATCTTGATATCAAAATCAGGTTAAAAAAATCCTTAATCTTCGACCCAACTCCATGTTGTCTTGCAGTTGGTTTAGCAATTGACACAGTGTATCTCACTATGCACCCGAGTTTCCATCTCTTCGACCCGAATCGGGCCATAATCGGTGCTGATGGCTAGCAACCGATAGATGGCTGTCGACGACCGGTGGCCGTTCTCAGGCACTCTTATAGATTTCCATCAGGTGAGTATCTTGGAAAATAAAAATAAAAAAACCGATGCTGACAGAAAATTTTCCTTCGAAGAGAAGAACAGAGAACAGTTCTTCTCGAAGCTTTCCGTTCTCCAAGAAGGATCAATGGAGGAGTTGAAGGGTCTGTCTGTCTGGAGACTTGGTCCCAAAGCAAGGAAAGAAGGAAGGGGAAACCTGACTTGAAGATCTGTTTCCCCCGATGGGTAAATTGCACCTCTCCCGATTGCGATCGTTCAACATTAGTTGGTTTTGAAAATTGAGGCGTCAACAAACCCTCCTCCCCCTTCTACATCTGACATTTGATTGCTACCAACTCGCAATGGCGGTGACCCTGATCGCATTTCGGGTTTTCGGTTGCTCGATTTGGCATATCTCTTCACCAACCCCCCACAGAATTCCGATTCCGGCAGCCATGTTTTGCGCTACTACATCCGTAATTATCAGCCACCAATATTCTTCTAAAATTTCCAGTTCCGACCAAATGATGCATTCTCACGTAATTGGATTGCAACCGGACCTCCTCACTGATCTCTGATTCACTTACAGCTGAAGACGGTGCGTTGTCTGACGAGGAGAAGGGGAAAAAATCATGACGAGAAATCATTGTCATAACATTCGAACCCAAATTATTCCAATGTAACAATAACTCATTGTTACTTGCGTATGTTAACATAGGAGAGTACATATCATCATTCATGGTTTTTTTTTAACTAAGCATTTATAATATTTCAAAATTTAATATATTTGGACTAATTTATATTGGTGGATTAAAGAGTGAAAATATATAATTGAAAATATTTTATATGTCCAATCAATTCATTTTTAGGTTTAAATTATTTAAAATTTATCAATATATAGTGTCGTGTCGTGATTAGCATATATCCAAGTTAAATTAATCCATATAATTTTTTTTAATTCATAAAATTTAAATCACATCTCATTTAAAAGAAATGTACATCTTACCTCTCTTATTTTGGTATAAGTGGAATCAATTCAACAGCAGTAGTGTGCTGGTGCATATTCGAAGAAAAGACTGTGGCCATAAGTTTTTCTTTCCTTTTCCAATTCCAACCCACACCCCCGCCCTCCAAAATAATAATTTAAAAATGAAAAACCAATTGCAATAACTAACTTTTTTTTCTTTTATTACTAAATCCAAGCATATATCACCAATAGTAAAATGATATCTTTTAACCAACCATACTTGACTAATCCGATATTAGTTATGAGTTGCACATCTAGTATGACGAGTGAGGCTTCCAAGAGAAATGTCTGCATACGTGATATCTTAAATTCGGGACCTCCTTAAACGGCACCAAACTACTTACCATTCGGCCCAACCTCCTTGGTAATATCCATTCACCAAAGGTCCCCTTGATAATTTCAGAGGAATATAGTTGTAATTCCACACGCACCTATTTTCTTTCTCTCTATTCTTCTTCTTTTTTTCCATACACTATTCGGGAAGTTAACATACACTAAATAGTAAAATTATTTGAATATCTGAATTTTGAAAATTTTGTAGAGCTCGAATTTGGATCCCTAATTAAAAGGGGAAGCTACTAATATAATATTTGAGCTGTAATTACCAAAAAGCACCCAAAAGCGCGTTAAATCTTCAATTTAACCCCCACCCCTTGACTCTCTCTCTCTCTCTCTCTCTATCGGACGCATAAATATAAAGCATAACCCAGATGCCACTTTCAAATTTAGGGACACAGAGTAAGTCTCATCCGAGCCCCCCCAAATAATGACCACATCGCTACTACTCTTCCTAGCGTCACTCCTCCTCCTCGTGTCGTCCCTGCCGCTTGATGCGGCTGAGAGTGGCGGCGAAGCCCACTCGCGTGGCCGGCAGCGGCAATTCAAGGAGGCCCCGGAGTTCTACAACTCCCCGGATTGCCCGGCCGTCGACCCAGACGAGATCCTCTGCTCGGAGGCAGTGGTCCATGTCGCAATGACCCTGGACACCCAATACATCCGCGGCTCGATGGCGGCGATCCTTTCCATCCTCCAGCACTCCTCATGCCCCGAGAACGTGGCCTTCCACTTCGTCTCCTCTGCCTCCGCCTCGAAGTCCACCTTCCTACGCTCCACCATCGCCGCCTCCTTCCCCTACCTGAAGTTTCGGGTCTACCCATTCGACGACTCCTCGGTCGCGCGGCTCATCTCCACCTCGATCCGCTCCGCCCTCGACTGCCCCCTCAACTACGCCCGCAGTTACCTCGCCGACATCCTCCCCCTCTGCGTCCGCCGGGTCGTCTACCTTGACTCCGACCTCGTCCTCGTCGACGACATCGCCAAGCTCGCCGCCACCCCGCTCGGGGGCTCCACCGTCCTCGCCGCCCCGGAGTACTGCAACGCCAACTTCACCGCGTACTTCACCCCGACATTCTGGTCGAACCCCTCCCTCTCGTCGACCTTCGCCGGCAGGAAAGCCTGCTACTTCAACACCGGCGTCATGGTCATAGACCTCGCCCGGTGGCGCGCCGGTGGCTACACGACCAAGATCGAGGAGTGGATGGAGCTCCAGAAGCGGATGCGGATATACGAGCTCGGCTCCCTCCCACCATTCCTGCTGGTTTTCGCCGGGAGGATCGCTTCGGTGGACCACCGGTGGAACCAGCACGGCCTCGGCGGAGACAACTTCCGGGGGCTGTGCAGGGACCTGCACCCGGGCCCCGTGAGCCTGCTCCATTGGAGCGGGAAGGGGAAGCCATGGGCGAGGCTGGACGCCAACCGCCCTTGCCCGCTCGACGCCCTGTGGGCCCCCTACGACCTCCTGCAGACACCCTACTCGCTGGACTCCTGAGCCGCCTCTTGAACACATCGGAGGTCTTCTCCGGTCAAAGCTTAGATCATGTTCGGGTCGATGGAACAGAAGCAGAGTGAATCACCCCCGATCTCGATTGGTACTCTTACAGATGGAGGAGGCGAAGGTATAGCCAGCGAGCCCGAACATTACGGCGATCGGTTTGGATATTCGGATCGGAGTAAACTAGCCACCGACGGAGAAGATTATTATAATTACGTCTTGTACAAGGGAGGCTTCGACTTGTGCAACAGTAAGGAAGGGGAGGTGGATCGTGAATAATTGATATTTTGGAGTCATTTTCTCTCTCTCTCTTTTTTTTTTTTTAATTTGTTATGAGTTTTGATTCGTGAATTTACCGCTCGGCTGCATGATGAAGTGTATGTATCGAGATGTGTATAGCAAAGGAGGCATTAACTCTTAGGTGGATTCATGAATTATTTGGTTGTTATGTAATAATAATAATAATAATAATAATAATAATAATACACGAATAATGTTCTGATTACTCTTGTATAATGCTGTCCCCTTTGCTTATTTCTTAATTCATAATATGAGTTCCTAGTGCCATTATATGAACATTTCTTAATACAAAATGAATATGATATGCCATTATATATATATATATATATATTATGAGTGTTTTATAATAGTTTGAATTAAAATTTCATTTAAATGCGTAATAATTGATAATTTCATGAAGTGAATCGATATTTCTTATATAAGATATAATTGAATTTTTGTTTTTAGAATCTTCTTCACGATGAGATGAGGTGATTAGAAGTCATCCACCAATTGCACTCAATGCGTGGCCATTGCCCCCGACAATGGCATCGGAGTATCCAAGAAAGTAAGAGGAAGAAAAGAATAGAGGAACGAGTAATGAATGTCCAACATCGGCCAAATAGGATCCAATAATCTTGTGTTCTGAATTGAGAATAATTGAATTAGTTCATCAAATTTTTAATAAGAGGATTTGAGTGTGTAATGTGTGAACATGTAACCCATCGATCTGTTGTCAATTTGAACTGTTCCTTTCACTCCTTTTCTCTTTCAGGCGGTGTGTTTATCATCCTTTTTAAGTGGAAGTTGCTGGAAAGACAAGTTTTCCAAATGATTCAGCCACTTTAACCAAAAAATATTCTTTAAGAAATGAAAACCCTGATTGGATTTTCAATGATTTCATGCCTAAATTAGGGGATGAAATTACTCTTATTCAATATGCAGCCGATACATAGAGGGTACAAAGACTAGGAGCAGCACTTTGAACGGTGGTCGAGAACTCGATTGATTGATTGATTGATCATAAAGGATAAATTCTAGGTAATAATACATCGTAATAATATGTTTATTTTTTTAAATAACAAGTTGCATTCATCTATTCTTTAAGCTTCATTTTTTTTTTACTCGAATTTTATTATTATTGTAGTATCTTTATTTTAAAGGGTGATGGATGCGAGTGCGTCTGAAGTCATCTTCTGAATTCGTCAAGCTATAGCACGACGTTGCACTTGCAAGTTCAAATTCTGTTAGCTATTATTATGCACTCCATATTGCCACAGAGTTTGACAAAATCTCAATTCCCAATTGAAAATTTTGCATAAATATATCATGATAGTTTCTTCTAATTAAAAAGAGGGTAGACTAGATTATTAATTTGTCAGAGATGGCAGCGAGGAAAATACGCATGAAAAATCGCACTAGGGAAGATCGGATTTGGAAACCTCCCAATCCCAAATCAAAGAGCCGTGCCATTGTTGCTGAGTCCAGTCCACAAGTCTTTGTCGACAGGTAAGTATGGAGGATATTTCACGAAATAAGTAATAGTTAAGAGGGCTGAATTAACATAAAGAATTTCTAGAAGGACGGGAGAAAAAAATACCCGAGAATAGATCTGTCGGATATTGAACGAGCTAGTGTTGACAGTGATTGGTCGACATCGTGGTTTCAAACTCTTCGTTAATTGGTCAAGATCAGGATATTTCAAATTTTCGACATGGCAGCCTGGCAGGCTCCTATTTCCCCAGCCCCACTTTTATTTTTTGTTTTGTTTAACCAGCTAAAAATAAATTAAAATAATTTAATGGAAGTGTCGGTGGGCTAAGGAAAGGCCGAGGAAGAAGTCATGTTCGAGGCATCGAATGCGATCCACGGGTCTGAGGCTGCTCCAGCATGATAACTGTCACAGTCGTCCAAGAAGTCGACTTCAAATAGGACTTGATCAGAGGTGGTGTTACTTGTAATTTCAAATAAAGAGATGTCCAGTTATGTGCTCTTGATATGAGAATTATGTGTTTTTTCCATCTTTAATAATTGATTGTAAATGAAACCGCCTTTTCTAAACATATTTGGTAGACTAATCTAGCTTTTTATTTCGAAATATATCACTCAATATTCTAATGGATCATAACAAATGTAGGTTTAAGTCGAGTCAACTAATAAAATAATAATAATATGAATTTCTTTAATTTACAGTACTAGTATTGAGTTTAATTTTTTCTTTTTTTCGTTA
Source organism: Sonneratia caseolaris (assembly GCA_900006705.1). Taxonomy (NCBI): domain Eukaryota; kingdom Viridiplantae; phylum Streptophyta; class Magnoliopsida; order Myrtales; family Lythraceae; genus Sonneratia; species Sonneratia caseolaris. Next base: position 659,640 of record CXYZ01003051.1, read on the forward strand.
TAAATTATCTTATATACATAAATTTAACGAGTTTTAGATGGTCTACATTCGGACGGAATCGACCTACTATAATAAATTCTCTCTATTTACGATATTTAAATTGGATATCTTGTTCAAGAACAATCAAGTTTAGTGTTTTATTGGGGAGGGTGGGATGGACGGTGGGTGTATGTGAAAGGAGGCTCAAGTTATCACTAGGGATTCCGATGATATTCATCATTTATTAGCCCACGTGCTCCTTTTTTAAATCAAGAGTACTGTCCTTCGAGACGTTAATTGAGATCCAAGAAGCCATAAAGGGGCTCTCGTGTGGATCCCGCCATGTGTCGTGGTCCGAGCCGAGCCGAGCCTAACGATGTGCATAATTCGTGGTCGTCGTCGTCGTCGCCGATAAGCGAGAACCGATCTCCCGAGTACGACCACATGTAATTCAATGGAACAATGTGTGTGTCTCTGTACACATAGATATTTCGAAAGTCCAAAGAGAATTCTACTCCATTTTGGCTCTCGAATTATATGGCCAGACGTAATATAATACCAATCTAAAGAAATTTCTTTAAAAAAAATTATATTTTTGCCTTGAAAGTTGAAAGAACAGAAAAAAGATTAATCGTGAATTTATTTATTTATTTTTTGTTGAATTTGAAAATTATTTTGCTGAGCTGAGACACATATGGCATATGTGGGTGACAGCATTGACAATTCTGTCAGTTCCTCCTTTAAAAAAAAATAAATTCCAAATTGTTAAATTAACGTTTTCCATTTTTTTCTGCTGGATATTTTCATAACAACATATTAATCTACCGATGGTATATTATACAGCCTGAGATCCGTCAATTAAATTCCAAATACTACTCTCGATAGTTTCGAACCCTAAATTTGACTCACAGCATATTATTAACTTACCAGTAAATTATTATCATTGAGAGTAGATACATGTTTATTTAGTGTTTCAAGTTGCTCTCCTAAGATGAAGTAAGCAAAATAATTGTTCTGAAAATAATTTAAATAAATTTTGGATTTGAAATTAAACTTTTATATATTATAATTGTTGATATATTTTAAATTAGTTTTAAGAAAATATTAAAATATAACTTTTTTTTTTACATAATTAACATTTTATGGATTTCTATCACTATTTTTTCTTCTATTAGAATAATAGTTGTTTTGCTTTTTAAGCCACGCCGAATATTTCCGGGCCTACATGACATATCCTTACGTTGTATAAGGCCCATTATTTATGCCTTTGAGCGGAAACTTTAACCACTTAAATATAAGATTTGAGATACAGTATATTATCAATTTATTAGTAAATTGTCACCCTCGTAAATAAAATCTATTTTGACTTAGTTCCTCAATATATGCTCTGACCACCACACTTGAATTTCACCAGAAAAATTGGATCGACCTTTGAAACCCTTGTCNACTCGTAAATAAAATCTGTTTTGACTTAGTTCCTCAATATATGGCTCTGACCACCACACTTGAATATCACTAGAAAAATTGGATCGACCTTTGAAACCCTTGTCTTTCTTATTTAATTTTATTATAATTTCGTTTTAGTGTATTTTGCTGAATGAACAAACAAAGAGAGAATACATTACTAGCACGAGCTGTCAATAAATAACCAAAATATTTGTGCTGTCAAAATAGTATTTTTATCTGTGGATCTCATGGCACATGCTCCTCCTCTTTCATAAGTCGATATTTTAGTACAATAAGACCTTCGAGGGCACGAGTCGGACCATAAGTAGACCTGTCAAAACCTAGCATGGTCCAAGCACGGCACGAAAAAAAAACTTGCATGGGTCGTGAGTTTTTGAGTCGCTTGAGATTTCGGGATGTGCATATCCGAAAAGCGCGAAAAAAAATATTTGTAATAAAGATAAAATTATGATAAATTTGAAAAACTAATTAATTATATACAAATATCTTATCTAAATTAATGAAAATTTTAGATTAATGGCACGATTATATCAGATAAAAATCTATCTTGAAATATGAAATTATTTTGATTTATTAAAAAAAATAATTTGTTTGTTTTGATTCAGGGCGAGCTGGGATTTTCGACCCGGCCTAGATTGTGGGCCGTGCCGAATTGACAGGTCTAACCAGAGGGCGATTACACTCGGGAATAGCAGGGGATTTCGAATTGCTTCGGCAGGGGAATCCCGGCCGTAGATTGGGCCGTGGGCGTTCTTTTATGGGCCTGATTATAGCCCGTGGTTCTGTTCTCATATCCCGCCGCCCCTTCACCAGCTCAATGTTGCGGCCCTCCGAGCCCTCATCCTTCCCTTCCCCTCCAAATTCATCCGTCCAAAACAAGTCGAAATAGAAATTGAAGATCTTAAAGCACTCACTATAAGTGTTACATCTTTTTCCCTGCCCGAATCACCTGGTATCTGAAAGATCGATCGTGCCTGATGAATCGATGTTCGGATCAAGTTGTACCACTTATAAAAGTAACATTTTTTAAATCATGAACTTTCTCCGTCCATAAAACTTATGAACGAAATCTTGATTAACCAGATGAGGCACCCATCTTGGAAAGAAACCCAGTTTTCTCTCCCTCTTTTTTGTTCAATGACATTGGCACTTTCCATCGACTAAAGCTATAGCTATAGTAATATCAATTAGCATCCTGTCCAATGAGTCCCTTCCCTTTTAAATTGTATCTTTACCATGGTAATGTTAAAATTACCTGCATGCATACATAACTTAAAATTGTTCATATATTTTTTTTTACAAGTATAGTATTGATTTCGAGTTTTATAAATAAAAAATTTATATTATAAGAAAATTTATCATTTAATAGATCGAGTCGGGTTAAATTTGAATTAATTATGACTCAGTATCATTTTGAATATAATATGGTTTATACTGAAAAAATCATATAAGCAAACGTTCACACTATGGATATGGATTAAGATGTTGCGATTCAGTATCCTTTTACCCTTGAGTGGGGGTGTTAGAGTCCTTTTGATATAGAAAATTCTTTCGGTCTTTAATAGATAGATTCGATTCAATCTTTGTATTAGTGTGAATCTCCCAAGCATTTTGATAGCAAAGTCCTGCGGAGAAAATTACGTGCAAAAAGTCGGTCCTGCGCATCGTGTGTGGTCTCGTCGATCAATTTCCAGTAACCTTCGCATAAAACAAAATTAAACTGCACCCCGAAGGCAAAGAGATGCCTCTGTCAAATTTCCGGTCACTTTCCTTCGTAATTGTTAATTCTCAAGTCTCCTTATAAATATACATACATATATTATATTGGATATCATGTTACTGGCTCCAAAACTCAAACAAGTTCGTGCATTTACATAAATTCATGGATGATCATATAATATTTGATCTCAAGTAAAGAGAAATCGGAAATATTCATGTAACCCAACCAAAGAAGTTGGATGAGTTACAGTGTCGAATCCATGATCTTATTTGAGGGAAATGCATGTCGATTTTTTTTAATAGCAGAATACTTATTTAATTATGGAATTAAAGGAAACAACTTTATCGTCAACTAGGAAGTTGCACTGCAGCTTCATTCAGGTCACCCCGCCAATGACGCAATTTCCTAGCAAGTATCAGCTCTGGCTTCGTCGTCAAGTCTTGCATGTTCATCTGATTCTCTCATGTGGAACGCCTATATATACCGAGCAAAGTGGGAAATGCGATCCGCGCCGTCCACATCATCTACCCCGTATTCCTCGGTCAATGTAGTCACCTGAGAAAGGTCTCACCTTCACATTGGTGTCGGGACGTCGACATACCGATGGCGACTTCTCTTGTTTCCAAGGCATCCAAATGGGCGATCAGCATCAGCTTCTCGGAGCTGATGAAGCCCCCGTGGTTTCGTACAAAACCGAAACCCGATCCAAACCCCAACCCTAGCTCCAACTCTGCATGTTCTCATGCGCCTGATGAGGAGGAAACCCTAGATGGAAACAAGTACCTCGAGGCTTTCCGGCGCTTCGACAGAAATGGGGATGGAAAGATATCGAGTGACGAGCTCAGCGCCTACTTCGTGCATCTGGGCGAGCCTCTGTCGTCTGATCAGGCTCGTCGTGTGGTCGCCCAGTTCGACTCAGACGGTGATTGCTTACTGGGGTTGAAAGACTTCGTCCGGTTAGTGGAACAGGACAACGGCGAGGTCGGCGATGATATCAGGAGGGCGTTTGAGATGTACGAGGCGGAGAACGGCCTCGGCTGCATAACGCCCGAGAGCCTGCAGAGGATGCTAGCGAGGCTCGGGGATCGGAGATCGCATGAGGAGTGCGTCGGCATGATTCGGGCGTTCGATCTCGACGGGAATGGAGTTCTAGATCTCCATGAGTTTCGACTTATGATGACCTAGGAGGCCTTCGCGATCCACATATATTAAGAGGTAATTTTTCATCGTGGAGTTTCCTATTTAACCCTTATTTCGTTGGTATGTCAATCGACGTGGTGTAGGTAAGGAATCAGAGTTCTTAGTTGTACAGATGAATGATTTTCGTGGCAAAGTGAGACGATTTGGTGTGTATTTTCCTCTGGAAAGGATATGAAGGTCTTGATCAGTCAATTCTGAATTGGCCGTCTCATTCTTTCTCTTCATATTGTATGACCCCTCAAATATTATAGGATCAAACTAAACCGACCCAAATCATCCCATTAGAGAATCGAACCATCTTCAATCCTAAATTTCCAATATTAACGAGGCCTGAGGGGGGAAAGAATCCACCGCTGGCGCCATCTTGACTAGCTATCTATGGTGCCAGTGAGCCACAATCGGCCCTTACCTAGGCCGAATCCGGGTAAGCTTTGGCCCACTGATCGAACCAGCCACTTGGGGGTGGCCGAGCCGTATCCTTCAGAAGAGATCAAGCCCACAAGTGTCGTGGGCCCTAACTATAAGTCCAAGCATCGGTTGCACCAAATAGCTTGGATACAAACCCCATTATAAACTCAAACGTGGACCCGAATAACCTTCCCGACTGATGGATCAGGGGGACCAGATGGAAGCCGGGTCTCAAGAGGTATATACTAAGATATGCAATCGATCTCACAATATTTTAGAAGTAGAAATTCCCTATTATTTCTGAGGCGGAGACTGAGATCACCATTTCATTATCATCTACTCGATTGGCATCGTACATTGACAACGCCAAAAGTAGAAAATGGCTCCGATAGGGTCAAATGCGCACAAAATTATCTAACCTAACATGTGTTAATAAATCCAATTCTAGTGACGACAGGGGCAGAAATACAGATGCATAGGGCAGTGATTTGTTTGGTAAGAGCTGAACGGCGCGATCGGATGGATTAATCAAATGGACTCTCCCCCTGCTATTTAAGAGAGAGAGAGAGAGAGAGAGACTTGCTAGTTTGACTGTGACCCAGCGTTCATCCACTAAGACTTCCAATCGGGGGAAATGAAATGACCACTTTGCTATTTAAGAGAGAGAGAGAGAGAGAGAGACTTGCTAGTTTGACTGTGACCCAGCGTTCATCCACTAAGACTTCCGATCGGGGGAAATGAAATGACCACTTTGCCCTTACGTCTATCTACCTTTCCAACTCTCTACCTGAAAGTATAGCTCGCCTCCTGAGCGAACCACATAATTATGCTTCTTTTTCCGCATGAAAATGGGCGAAAAGCAAGTTAATTTACATAATGTTGCTTCTTTTTTTTTTCTCATTACATACTATCCAATCATCTACTAAATCATGAGTGATTGAGATTTGATTTAAATTGTCTCATAATGAATAATTTTTTTTAAAAATCATGAATTTTTATTATAGACAATCTCTCAATTAATATGAATAATATTTATTTAAGTGAACGTTGGCCCGTGCCATTACCTATGGGTCCAATGTTCCCTCGGTGATTAAGGTTTAAGAAAATTCAATTAAATAAAGGGTAAAACTTTTTAGGATTATGATTTTTTTTTTGGGTTCATGATGGGTATCATGTCCCATGCATTATTTGAGAGAGGAAGTGACTATGATTGATCAGTTGATCCCCTTAGACATTACATTACACACATACCAACGTCTTCAGACACTTCTTGGCACATAATATTAGCAAGTGGACCATTACTTGTAAGCATACATGACCTATTAATGTTGTCATCTCTAATATCCCCTCCAAACTCCTTTTTGTATGAGGCAGAGGTGCGCTGGGTCCTAATCACATGCCCGCGCTATAGTTATTGGAGTATAATGACGCTTTGGTTATTGAATTTAGTAGTTGCTAACACTTGAGGATTTAAATTCTAAATTATAACAATTTAATCTAAATATGTATATTTTATTTAACACTTAGATCATTCTGTTAAATTCTTCAATAAAAATCTTACATGGGGTCGATACGTCAGTATCATATTAGAATTTTATTAAAAATTTTAAAGAAAAATCCAAGATATTAGATATAATGTAATTTTTTTATATTGAATTGTACAAATTTCTAATTTAGATTCTCAAATATTTACAATTAATAAATTCGATGATTAAAATGCTAGTTCCCTGTAGGGGTGGCAAATCATGTTGGCCCGATCTTATTGAGCTATGCCAACACAGCACGATAAGGGTTGGTCCAAGCAAGGCCTTTTAGGATATAAGGTTGAGTTGGCACGGCACAACACGATAATCTCTTGATCGTAGTTTATTTATAATTATAAGTGAGCTCATAAAAAGATTTCTTTTTTCATTTAATAGTGTTTGATAGTTTATTAAATTTTTTTTAAGTTCTCCCAATAGAACTATCATACCAGCACTGTCCGAGAATCGTCGAATTCAGTACGCTTGATAAAATTATTGGGTCGTGTCGGTATGGTACCATAAACCCTGACCCAACATAGTGTTATCATACTGGGCCCGTGTCGAGGTATCGTGCCAAGCTAAATTTTACCGGGTCTAGTTCTCTCTAATTATTATCAATTTAATTTCCCTTTTTATGAAAAAGGGGGAGATTTCCAGCAACTGCCGCAACAATAAATAAGAGAAGAGCAAGTAGAGACAAGGTTCATTTAAGATTGCTTGTGGGCCCGAGTCAACTCAAGCAACTCCTCCCTTTGGGAGTTTGGTGTGCGCCACCGCACCGGACAGAATCTTCTTCAGTGACTCGATCTTCAGGTCCAACTAAAATCCGTGCGGTAATGCAACGTTTGACTAATTATCACGTGCTCGTTCTTGTCCATGCGATGGTTCCCTATTCACTTCAAATTTATTGCTCTTGGAACTTTGCAGGTAGCTGTGGGAGGTCGATAATCTTTGAATGGCACCCAGAGCATCGGATTGATTTGAATCAACCTCAAAATGTGACTGGAAATCCTAAATAGTCATAGTTCGAAATACTAATATTGATTTACATTCAAGTTAAGTTGGACCACTAATGAGTGGAATTTAACCAATTATGGACCTAATTCTTTTTTAAAATTCTTTTACTTGGTTAGACCACAAGATATCTTTTTTTTTTTTGTATAAACCACCGGTATCCAGTTAGGCTTCGTCCAGCTGATTAATCCAGATTGTCCCAAGTCGGCCCATTTAAGGGGTTAAGAGCTCCCCGCTGTATGTGAGACTCGAACTTGAGTCCTCCCATTAGAATGATGAGTGTCGAACTACTCGACCACGTCCACGGTGGATAGACCACAAGATATCTGCCACTATAAAACCGAGACCCATTCCAACATGGACATCCAGCGATGCTCGTGATAGTCTTTCTAGGGCACGTGCAAGTTAAGCTAGGAAAATAATGAACTTAAAATGAAATGAATAAGAGATAATTAAAATAGCACAAAAAAACCTTATTAATGAAACCGAACCATATTGGTATCTTAGTTTCAAGTTGTGTATGGCTGGCTGAACAGTGAATGATCTGAGGAAAAGCCCAGCGTTGTTGGACTTGCGGGTACAATTCTGGCACCAAACTTCCTCATGTCACTCCGTGGAACAGTACTCTCGAGAGAGTCCCGGAGTGGACTTTCCGCCCACAACGGCAATCCTCCAGAGGAGCAAATTGGCATGTCTTCCGCTCCGATGAGGCACCCCGTCGGAGTGCCGTCAATAAATAAGATAGACCGGCTCGATTCAAATTAGAATTAGTGATACGTGATAGTATGCATTGAAGAAGAAGAAGAAGAAGATTATAGGATCAACACATCAAGCACTCATTGAAGGGTCGGAAAAGTGATGGCTGGGACAACATTCAGCTCGTGGTATACTCCGCCCGTTAAAGAAAACTCGTAGCCATAGTTTTTAAAACCGGTCAAGGTATGGATTCATGGGTCGGACCGGAAGTTCAATGGGTTAAACCGTATATTTAATAAATAATATTCCAATAAATTGATATAATATTATAATTTAACTATAATTTATAATCAAAATCATTAATATAATTATAATATTAATCACAAATTCAACATAAAATATAAATATAAATTTAGTAAAATAAAATAAGTATATTATAATAGGTTTTATTTTTATTTTTAATTTTAAGTTGGTCAGTTTTCTCATCGGTTCAATTGAATTTATTGATTCGAGTGAGAACCGGGTGAGTGGCCGGTCCCGGTCAAACCGGTCGAACCGGCGGACCCGGTCCGGTTTTCAAAACTATGCTTGTAGCATATGCGCTTCCGACCTGATGGGAACGTCGGGCGAAAAGTAAGTACACATACTTGCGTATATGCATCCAGCATTTTCAAAGATTTAAAAATAGAAGAAGAAGAAGTGGATGGCCCTCCCATACTTTACCTTATTGTTTCTTCCGGGAAATGGAGGGCAATTCCAGAGAGCCATAGAGAATTAACCAGAATTACCATTGGTATAGTTGATATTACGCCCTAGATCTACTTAAAAGTCATACAAATTTGTAATTCTAATATAATGAATATTACGAATTTAAAAGTGAATAAAAATAAATTCGTTATAAACTAGTATGAGATCAAATGTATTTTCATTTAAAATTTTAAGTTAATAGGTAATGGTACCAATTTTCTTATAAGCCAATAATTTCTTATTTATTTAATTGATGTGAGATCGTATATTTCAACATTCGCCCTCACGTGTTAATGCGGTTCACTTTGCCACATACCATTAAATACCCGCCCTTAACAACTATCAACGAATCGGGTATTTTTCTTCCGATTTCAAACTAGGGGATCAACTAATCCAATAATTAGTCGGGCTATTAGTCTCATCAATAATTACCACGAACGGGGCATTTTTCTTCCAATCTTGAATTTATCAACAATGATCTCGAGCTTGCTTTTGGTCTCGAGCCTTGACAATATGTGAGCCTATATAATAACTTGCTCTGATATCATATTAATTCGTTATAAGCTCATAAGGGATTAAACCTCATTTTCACTTAAAAGTTTAAGTTAATATGTAATGATACATAATATTTTTATAAATTCATTTTTTTCATTTAATCGATATATAATTATATATCTTAACTGTAATTATATTTGAATGTGGGAGAATCAGGGAGGTGTCCGAGCCGCCGTGTCAATCTTGCCACNCGAATGTGTGAGAATAAGAGAGGTGTCCGAGCCGCCGTGTCAATCTTGCCACNCTAATATTTTTATAAATTCATTTTTTTTTCATTTAATCGATATATAATTATATATCTTAACTGTAATTATATTCGAATGTGTGAGAATAAGAGAGGTGTCCGAGCCGCCGTGTCAATCTTGCCACCAAATCTAGAATGACCGTAAACATATATGGTGAGGAAGCATCCGTCAATCCAACCAAGGTCAGCCATCTCACTGTCCAACTCCCAATCCCCACCAATTGTCAAAGGCCACAACGAACCTTCAACTCCTTCCCGACCGGTCGGGTCTCCGGACGGGCGGAGAACCACAGCTCCCTCCTAAACCACTCAACAGCAAACGTTGCTTTTCGACCCCTCAAATAGAGAAAAACCCCTTCTTAAATCCCGACACCTTCATAGATACAAACCGCCACAAAAGACAGACTCCATAGCTGAACTCCACAGCTCTCTCTCTCTCTCTCTCGTACACCCGCATAGGCAAGGTCATCGGAGGAGGAAGAGGAGTTTGTGTGCGATGGCGATAGAGACGCCGCTTCTGAGCAACGGGAACAACCACAGCAATGGGGACCTCCACGGGGAGCTGAAGAAGGGGAACGTGATCAGGGAATTCGGGAGTGAGTCCAAGCGGCTGTGGAAGCTCGCTGGCCCCGCTATCTTCACCTCCATCTGCCAGTACTCCCTCGGCGCCCTCACCCAGACCTTCGCGGGCCTCGTCGGGGAGGTCGAGCTCGCTGCCGTCTCCGTCGAGAACTCCGTCATCGCCGGCCTCGCCTTTGGCGTCATGGTGAGCCACTAACCGACCACCGTTTCGCATTCATGCACACCGAAATTGACTTAATTCACCTGCTCTCAGTTGTCAGAAATACCCGGAAAAACAAAAATTTTGCTGAAATGCCTTGAACAGTTTCAGAATCATCTAACTGCATTTATCTTAGTTCACCGAAAAAATTCGTTTCGTCTCGGTGCTCGAGGGGTTTTACTAACACGTCCCATACATCGAACAAAAAAAATCTCATATTCGTAGAGCGGGATTGTTCTTGGATGACCCTTCTGCTAAACCCATTATCCATCTCATAGTTGACAATGCGATAGATGGTCGAAGAACTATGCCCTCCTTAAAAGCGTTGGCAGAAGTTTTGCTGCAGCTGAATTGGGACTTACGGTTAGGAAAATGGAATCCTTCTGTCGTGGGCGTGTGGTGTCCATGAATGAGAAAATGAATATAATGAGTTACCAAAAAATAAAAAAGAGAAAATGAATATAATGGGCAAAGCTTTCGACCCTTTTCCTTTCTGGACAGGCGGAATTTGCAGTTCATGATGATGTGTTGCCGATTTTGCAGCTTTTTCCTTTGGATAATGTTTAGTTGCTCCGTACTTTCTTTTCAGACAGTCTCACTTAAGATTATAAATTTTCCCATTAGGATACTGCATCTTTGTGATTAGATGGCTTCTGCTATCTCTGCATTTCTCTGCAGTGGCTGCAAAAGTATAGCTACGTAAATCAGGGGCCTACCTGCTTTGAGTTTCCCGATTCAATGAAAGGCCAAACCACAGGAGAGAAGCAGCTGATAAAAGAAACAGAAGTAGCAAATCCCCTCGTACTTAGGCCCCCAGAGAATCGTATTCGATGTGTATTGATCTGGTGGTTGATAAAATGAGGTGTATATACTGCTTGAGCTTTTTGTTCCATTGATGAGTGGACGAGTAATGGATTGTCTTGTCGGATGCAGTTGGGAATGGGGAGTGCGCTGGAGACGCTGTGCGGGCAGGCATACGGTGCGGGCCGGCTCAGGATGCTCGGGGTGTACATGCAAAGATCGTGGGTCATCCTGCTGACCACTGCCTTGCTGCTGGTCCCGATCTACGTCTTCGCTCCTCCGATCCTGGAGCTCATCGGAGAAACTACCGAAATCTCCGAAGCTGCTGGTAAGTACATTTTGTCGAAATGTTTGGCATGTATCCGGTGAATTTCCCTTCGGCTAACTTACGGTCAATTTGATGTCAGAGTTCAGATTGTCAATTCATTCTGGGCCAATTGTAGTCGTTTGTGGCCTTTCAAGCCCAATAGGCCCATTCAATGATGCCATTTGAATGTTTAGGCTTTACACCAAACCACTTTTGGGCCTAGAGGCCCAAACTATGAGGCCTTTATACGCGTTTTCATGTAAAAATTACTATGATCTCAGAGTGTAATAAATGTCACCCTGTAAACTACGAGTATTTGGTTTAAAGTTTATTATGACATTATTCAAGACTTTGCTGTGTGAAATCACTGTAATCTCATGGTACTACATCACGATCCGAGGTATAATGGTCGCCACTGACGTTGAATCTCTACTGTGCGCAGGAGAATTCGCACTGTGGATGCTCCCTCAGTTATTCGCGTACGCCCTCAACTTCCCCATACAGAAGTTTCTGCAGGCGCAGAGGAAGGTCATGGTGATGGCCTGGATCTCGGCGGTCGTGCTGGTCATCCACGGCATCTTCAGCTGGCTGCTCATATTGAAGCTCGGGTACGGGTTGGTTGGTGCCGCCGTCATGCTCAACACCTCGTGGTGGCTGATCATCATCGGTCAGCTCCTCTACATCTTCATCACCAAGTCGGATGGCGCGTGGAGCGGCTTCTCCTGGCTGGCCTTCGCTGATCTTTACGGCTTCATCAAGCTCTCCTTGGCCTCTGCAGTCATGTTATGGTAAGATACAGCGAGCCCGACTGAAGACACTAGTCAGTGATTGTTTTTATCTTAGGCCGGAGGAGAAAGGGTATGCAACTCTGTAAACGATGATATTCCTCGGGGTTTTCTTATTATCGAATTTGTACCATTGCAGCTTGGAGTTCTGGTATTTGATGATATTGGTGGTGATCACGGGACGCCTCCCAAACCCTCTGATCCCGGTCGACGCCATCTCGATTTGGTAGGACTCCCTCTTTTCTGTGGTCTTCCTGAAGGTGTTTTCTTGTGGATAAATTCGGAGTTCTGGAACGAAAGAAACATGTGGGTTTTCTTTCTGAGCTGGGAGATGTCGAATTTTTCAACGGCTAATGACTTCGTTTCTCTTCTTATGCAGCATGAACATACAAGGATGGGATGCGATGATTGCACTTGGATTCAATGCTGCAATTAGGTGAGACTCCTCTGCGAAATTCTCGACAAGTTTTAGTCAGAAATTCTTCTCATCGATCAAGGAATGGGTAATTTATACCGGAAAACTGACCTTGTACGTTTAACAGCGTGAGAGTGTCGAATGAGCTTGGAGCTGGCAATTCCCGACTGGCAAAGTTTGCGGTGGTGGTAGTCTCCGTCACTTCTGTGACCATTGGAGTTATATGCATGTGTGTTGTCTTTGCCACAAGAGACATCTTCCCATACCTCTTCACAAGTAGTTCTGCTGTCGCTGCTGAAACGACCAAACTTGCCATCTTGCTCGGAATCACAGTTCTTCTGAACAGTCTTCAGCCTGTCCTATCCGGTTAGTTCCACAGACAATGCATCGTGTATTGATTGGATGCAGTAGTTCTAGTCCAAAAGTTGGGATTATATTTTAGTCTCTTTCATGATGTCTAAGGCTTCTGTGGGTTTTGATTTCTGAAGGTGTTGCTGTTGGAGCCGGGTGGCAATCTCTCGTGGCATACATCAACATTGGATGCTACTACATTGTTGGGTTGCCTGCTGGTATCCTCCTTGGTTTCACGTTCGGCTTTGGTGTCATGGTCAGCAACTTGCCCATCTTTCATTCGCTTAATACAGGAAATCATTTCACTAGCAACTCATAAGTTGTTTGAGTTCATTTGATCTTTTTCGTCCCAATTCTGAGCTATAACATGGGGTTGTTGCAGGGTATTTGGTCAGGAATGATCGGAGGCATATGTCTGCAGACCCTGATTTTGATCATCGTCACCTCGATAACCAACTGGAAGAGAGAAGTGAGCACTTCTTGCTCTTTTCTACTTCTTGTCGCAATTCATCATAAACTTAGTCTAAGCTCTGTCATAGAGTCGATACAGCCAATTCACAATGTTCTTTTTGGGGACTGAATCTTCAGGCTGAGGAAGCAGGAGACCGAGTGAAGAGATGGGGGGGATCGATTGGAGACCAGTGACCGCATTGAAGCCACCAGGCATGGATCACTCTGGCGGAGATATCAGTAGGGTGGCATTCCATTTCACCGATCATTTCAGAGACGTCAAGACCATGAATGTCCCGAGTGTCGATGATTTGGCCCTGATCAAGAGTGTAGAAGATTTAATCAACAGTAACATTGCTGTTCAGGTTGAAGAAACCACATTGTTATAATAGTATCTAAGCAGCATCTACCAGCAGTGGTTTCTGCAGTATGATTTTGTTTTCCATTTCACTGGAATGTGTTTCGCATAATGCTACGGCTTGAACAAGTTCCCGAATGTTCGATAGATTAACTGCTTCTGCAAGATCCTTGGGCTCCTCTTCCCTTCGATCGCCAGCCAGCTGAGCTGCAGGAAACACTTCCTTCAGTGTCTGAAGTTCGGGATAACTTTCCCGGCAGCAGCTGGAAGATCCCATTCGATGTCGGTATTTACCAACAGCAGCACCTCGTCACGTGACGATGGGATCAAACTGCTTCTTTTCCCAGCGTATAATGATGGCGAGATGGGGCCATGGTCTAGGAGTGATCAAGTGGTTAGCCGATATCTATATCTTTCATCAATAACCTATACCGTTACATTATGGGATCTCATCCGGACTTTATTGGACCAACCCGGTTAGGATGCGAATCAGGCACGGCTCATTGGAGTTCTGTGTTCCAGTGGAGGGCCATTTTTCTTCTTTGGATGAGAGAAAGAGTTAGGGTTTCTCACTTGCACTCGCCTTACTGATCGCGGGTTCCACATTCGGCTCTCCACAGCCGACTGCAGAGGCATTTTGCTTTCCCTTCCAAGTATAGTACTGCTGCTGATAGCGGGGGTGGGGGTGTGGCTGTTCACGCGGTAACATGTGAAAAAGAAAATGCGGTGGTGAAAATATTACGTGGATTTTCAATTCTACCCCTAACGGCCTTCCCCTGCGCGTCGATCTTCGATGCAATCTCAGGAAAAAAGGTTAAGCTGCGAGTCTCCTGAGCCTAATCCCTTCGAATTGCGAACCCTAATAGTCTAATTCCCCATTGCTACCGTAAATTTGCAGCCAATGCCGAACGTTTCAGCTCCATCTCCTTCATTTAGGCGTTAATGGCTCGGATAGAAGCAGCTAGAGTAAGAGGCAGTGAGTCATTGACGATCCCAGCTGCAACCGATTTCCGTCTTCACCGCGTCCTTTCACGTTCGGCCCAGCCCTCAGCACGCAATGTTCAATAACAACGGTGTGGCAATATCCATTTCCGATGACGAGGCCGACGAGCTCGGTCGGATGCGGGCCCGGGCCAGGAGGAAGCGCAAGAAGCACACCGGCCCCCGAGTCAGGGCTGAGTGGACCCGGCGGGTCAAGAGACTGCTCGTAAGGTACTGGTTTTTCCTCGTCCTCGTCCCTGCAGCTGGGCTGCTCCTGTTTGAGGCGTCCCGGATTGGGTGGGGCACGAGTCCAGCAGACAACCGAGGGAGTGATGTGGAGAGCGTGAGGATGAGATCCGACTCTCAAACAAGCAGGAAGCCGAGCCTGGAGAAGAGGTCAGAGGGGAACTTGAATCGGCTCGATCCAACCACCCGAGTCGTAGGCGGTGTCAGAGAGCGTAAGTTGTAGATCTCTTTGAATTTTATATGTGAATTCTTAGACTTTATTAGTGAGGGAAGCCACTTTAAGCTCTTCAAAGTTGCATTTTGCATGTCTCATTGGTTTCGGCATTGATGAATAAGTTTATGCGGGACGTTGTTCTCTGTATTGTTCATTCTCATCCTGCTTTGAAGATTCATTTGTTTTTTGCTATTAATTGAAGAACTTTCTGAGTTTTTCATTCCATCTCCTCTGAGTTCCGTTGTTTGGATTGGTTGCAACAGTATAATTACAGTCGAGGAATCCGTTACATAGCTAGAGCCTAGAAGGATAAGTTGATTAAGGCAGATGGTAGTTGTAAATTAGCTTTGCCCTACGAACTAGTTCTATGCTATAACTTGCCAGCAGCTTCCTATAGTCCATCCAGAGTTCAGCTATCCACTGTTTTCTTCTTCTTGCTTTTTTTTTGTACCTCTTGAAAAGGCCAATGCTAATCACGGTGGTGAAACTCATTTTTTCATGTTTAAGCTACCGTTAAAAGGTTACTATTCATGGTGGCATTGGAGAGATTTTTTAACAGAGAGTTGGGTTGGGTTAGAGTTAACATTTTTGGTACATTTGTAAGTATAGATGGGATCTTGTACAATTAGATATTACTGTCTCTTCATCTTTGTCCTATAATGGGCTGCTGTTTCTTGAAATCCTTCTGTATATGTATATATTGCACCTTCTTGGTGTCTTTAAAGGAATTATCCATTCTATCATTCAAAGAAAAAAGGTAAAGTAAATTTAATGTCCAGTTTCTTATGCCTTAGTGTCCCCTTATATGACAGAGGTAGGCTTGAGGATCAATACAATTGAATTGTAGTTTAAGCATGCTTCATTGGCCATAAGATACTTATTGGTGCACAACTGTAAGCATTCGATATTTTCTTGGTATTGAGGTTGATGCTTGTGGCTCATATCAGGGTGCTTGAAGCTTCTACCCCCTGAAGAAATTCAGCTTCTGGATATCCCTACAACAAAGAAGTCATCAAGTCCTGTAAAAAATGTGATTTACATGTCAGAGAATGAAGCATCACGTGAAGGTGGGAAAATCATAATTCCAGAGCAGCAAAGTGAAGTTACAAGATTTAATCTGTTTACGGGGAATCAAACTTTTGAGCAGCGGGAAGAAAGTTTTAAGGTGTATTCTTGTACTCTATATGCCTCCAGTTTTCTCTAGCATCTTATGATCATGCTTTAGACTCGGCAAGTATGGAATGTTGGCAGATACTGGATCTTTTTTGCTCACTTCCCTCGGTTTTGCTTCTTACAGGTGAATGAGACTGTTAAAGTACATTGTGGCTTTTACAGTCAAAATGGAGGATTCAAGATATCCAACGAGGACAAACTTTACCTGGAAACTTGCCGGGTTGTAGTAGCTACTTGTGCTTTTGGTGGTGGAGATGATCTTTATCAGCCTATTGGAATGGAGGAGTCATCTCTTAGCAAGGTCCATGCTGGAATGTCTTAATTTTGTCAGTGAAATTAGTAATTTTAAGTGCATAACATAGTAATGGATGATTGCAGGTCTGCTATGTTGCTTTCTGGGATACAATCACTTTCAAGGCACAAGAATTAGTGGGGCATGCAGTTGGTGAGGATCGATTTATTGGCAAATGGCGCATTGTGGTTGTGAATGATCTTCCATTTATGGATCAAAGGTTGAATGGTAAAATTCCAAAGGTACTTTGCCGTCTGCCTTATTTAGATGTTATTTATCTCTTTTCTTAATCAGAAGCTTGCTGAGTTGAGTTTGGCTGATTTCTAGTTTTTTGATAGTCTATGCATAATAGACAACAACATATTGCACTCAGATTAGGAGCATAGCGTGCCAGTGCTTTGAGAGATGAATGGAAAGCTTCTCTGAGACGTTTTCAGCTTTTATTTCTTTAGATCTGATCTGGATTATTTTTCTGTTGAATTTGAATTTCCAAATCCAAGCTTTGCTTTGGTGCAATCTGATAAGCTTGTTAGATAATGTATCTGGGGCTCCTTCAACTTGAATAGTGCCATTGTTGTTGTACATATTTCTATCCTATGGAGATGATACAATGACTGATCATAAACACCACGAGTGTCACATCTATTTCTTTGTGCATGCGATGCGCATTTTGTGATGTATTTTGATGAATTTGTTTACATTTTTCAATGAGCAGATGTTGGGCCACCGCCTCTTTCCTCGTGCAAAGTACTCTATATGGGTGGACTCGAAGTCTCAATTTAGGAGGGATGCCATGGGTGTGTTGGAAGCCCTTCTTTGGCGGTCAAATTCTGTACTGGCCATTTCCGAGCATGGAGCTCGTAGTAGTGTGTATGATGAAGCTAAGGCTGTTGTTAAAAAGAATAAAGCCACCCCAGAAGAAGTTGAGATTCAGTTGACTCAGTACCACCGAGATGGCCTTCCACAGGATAAGAGATTTAATGGCAAAAAAGGTAGTTATAATTTTTTTTTTTATTGAATTGTGCTTCTCTCTGCTTGAACAGGAATTGCACTTAAAAGGAAATGGTAATAGCTAGTTTCAGAATTTAAACAGTTCTCAACTCCAATTTGGCCCTCATGATAGTTGTGGATTAGATTGTTGCAAGATTCTGTGGACAACTTCTGCTATTTACTTTGGTCGGCAGTCCACTTATTGTAAGCAGAAATCAACATAGCCTGCTAACATCTCTCATAGGAATCTTCTGTTGTCCAGAACTATTGCAGAGTTACAATTTTTGAAGACTCAATTCCAGTAGTTAAACACATTTAATTCAAAGATAACTGCTGGGAAGCCCAAATCCCTGATTCTTGCAATTTTACAGAACAATCGACATTGTTCATGCAATCATAGAGGACTCTAACATGATGAAGTTTTGCTCTAACAATCCCTAATATTGATCTGTGCAGCTCTATCTGAAGCCTCAGTGATCGTGAGGGAGCACACTCCAGTGACTAATCTATTCATGTGCCTCTGGTTCAACGAGGTGGTCCGGTTCACTTCTCGGGACCAACTTAGCTTCCCTTACGTTCTATGGCGGCTGAAAGTGCTCAAGAACATCAATATGTTCCCAGTCTGTACCCGCAAGGATCTCGTAAACAGCATGGGCCATATACGAAAGGCTAAGCCATTGATAAAGGCTGGCTGACCCTCTTTTGAAGCTTTAACACTTCAATTCTTTTTCTCTCTTAGGAAACCGATCGACTGAGAGCATGTTATTTGATCATATTCTTTGTAAAGGGCAACAATGTTTCTATGGTGAGGCAATGTGTTATCCTCATTCAGATCATTGGTTAGGAAAGCCTTGAGCCTGCTATTATTTGCAATCTTGATCTTCCAATAGATTAAAAGGAGAATTATGTGCTTTGTTAGACTGTTGATCACAAACGAGGTTTAGTGAGAGTCAATAGACTGATGAGATCCCGTGCTCTCTCAAGGGGGAGTAAGGAATGTTGTTTGTGATTTGCATTTTGTGAGCTGGGATTGCTCTGGAATTGAGGGTGTAAATGTAAATTATTTGACCTTTAGGGTGCAAATCAGATTAAATGCCATGTTTCAGGACTTTTTTTAGTTAAAAAAATCCAACAAGAAAAGTTGCGTCAGGACTTCGGCTATGCGAGTAACGTGGCGCCACGGGGCAGATAGCAATCCCTCATGTGACCGCCTTTCGAGAGATTCTTAGGTGCGCTCAGCACGCCGCGTCATCGGTGACCGAGCCACTAAATAGGTAACACGTGTAAGTAGATCCCTAGTACCATAGTTTTAAAACCGGACCGGACCGGCCGTTCGACCGGGAACCGGCCACTCCCCCGGTCCGGTCTCGCAAAAATCCAATTATTATTTAAATGATGTCAAATTCAATTGAACCGGCCGGTTCTCACTTGAACCAATAAATTTAATTGAACCGATAAATAAACCGGCTAATTTAAAAATAAAAATAAAAANTGTTAAATTTAGACTAACATTATAACTATATTAATAATTTTGATTATAAATCATAATTAAATTATAATATTATATCAATTTATTGGAATATTATATTATTAATATTATTTATTAAACATGCGGTTCAACCCATTAAACTTCCAGTTCGACCCATGAATTCATACCTTGACCGGTTCCCGGCCTGGTCCGGTTTTAAAAACTATGCCTAGTACTCTCTTTCTCTCTCCATCCCTCTCACTCTCTCTCTCTCTACAATCTATCCATTCTCTTTCCGGTATCTATCTTCTTTCTTTCTTCTTTTTTTTTTTTTCTACGAGAGGGAAAAGAATGAGAAAATGGAAAATTCCGGTGGTCGGAAGGGAAAGTCGGAGAGCACGGATGACGTCTCACCTGAGAGTCTCTCCAGCCTTTCAGACTCCGTCTAACGGAAACAGGTTACCGCCAATCGATGAGATTAGATCTCAACCGTCCATCTGCATCTCGCCGCCTCATCTCCACCGACCATACCCCTCGACCCCCTTCCTATAAATCATCGTCCCTGCTTCGTCTCTACTAGCCTAGTGAGATCAATCGGGCTTTCTCGATCCTTATCTTTGATCTTCTTATTCGATTTAGTGTTGCCTATCTCGGGTTGATCATGATTGTTCTAGCATCGACTCTGTGCATGTTTTGCCTTCGGATTTGGATCAATGATGACGGTATTTTTTGTGCTCTTTTGACAATGATTTTGATCAACTAAGAGCTCTCCATCAACCAATTCCTTTTTACAATCCTTCAGCTTCAGTTTCTCGTCTGAATGACTATGGATTCTGTAATCAAGCTTCAAGGGGATTCACGAAATCGAGGACCTGAGGCTTTTGAAGAATCTTCTGCATTGATTCCCCTTTCACCTGTAACCGGATTCGACTCATGAGCTCTTTAATCCTGGAGCCCGAAGCTCCAAGCGGTAGATGAACATATCTATGCGGTGAAAGGTTGTTTTATCATGGCTGAGATGGGAGCTGCATGGAACTGCAGATCATATGGATTTTGTGGTCCAATCCTGGCTGCTCCAATTCGATCCATGGCTTGCCCTTCTTTGCAAGCTGTCGAACAGCTAATAGTTGATCGTCTCCCACTGCTCCCCTGTTCCTCCACAATCAGATGGAACAAGAGATCAACAGAGCCGTTCTGCTCGTGTGGACAAGGCATAGGGGCCTTATGACATATTCGTGAACGCGTTGTTAATCGTGTTTTTTTGCAGAAAACATCGGATCTAAGCCATCCACAGAAACTTCTCTCTGAATGCCGAATCTCTTGTCCGATCAAAGCTAATTCTAAAATTTCTCTAAGTCTCTTCCATCCCTTGTGGTGACTCTTGTGAACCTCAAAATCACTTGAGGAGCATAAGAACTGCAGATTCTTTCATGATCGATTGTGACGGGTTGAAGCTACGACGGATGGCACGCTCATTGGTTGTATTCCGTTCGCCGTCTTAGTGATTCTTCGGCCTGGGCATAAAGTCTCCCAAGTGATCCGGTATTTGATCGAGCTTTTATCCGGCAGAGGCACTCCAGGAAGCATTTGGAACAGCCATTGCCATATGATCGACCTCGTCGTGCATCTATCGATCAGTTCTCATATAACATCAGTCCGAGCATGACTTCCAACAATACCGGGTATTCTCGAACTACTCTGCTGTCTTCCGACGTGTCATTTAACAATGGCCATCAGAACATCAGTCTTAGGTCTCTTGGGTTCTGCCGTAGGATGATACTGATACGATGACGACCTGGCTCGTTGGACATGGGGTGCATGGGTACGGGTTCTTGTGTTGGGATGAAAATACAGCCTCCACCTGAGCTTAAGCTGAGTTTTCGAAGTGAGCTATGAAACGATGTCATTTGGTGACGTGTTCTACGTGACTAAGCCCACATCATTCGTGGGAAGATCGAGTTCAACCAATCGGATATGGGTATAAATCTGGGAAGATTTTATGGTCCAGCAGTTCAGCAGGTACTCTGAGATCTCATCATGTGATACATATATATGTATATAGGGGCCCGTGGTACTCTGTGAGATTGAGTTCAACTATCGGATAGCAACAAAAGAGATCTGGCATCCGATCCACTGAGGATATATAGGCGCCCACATGATCTGTGGAGAGATTGAGTTTAACTAACTAGATAAATGGGAATGGCCTGCTGAGGAAATATCGGGAAAAATTTTACTGTGAGATCTTTGAAAGATTCTGCGAATATCATAAAATCTTGAATTCTTTATCATGGTATAGTAAACCATTTTGATTAAACTATCGGNGTACCATAAAATCTTGAATTCTTTATCATTGGTATAGTAAACCATTTTGATTAAACTATCGGACGGCTCAGTAGCTCGACCGTGGGGGCTTATCGAGATTGGGTTTCTGGGTTGATCTGCTACGCCAGTCACATAATCGGATCATATGATTAATCCGAAAAAATTGGTCAGGTGCTACATAGATGCCTAAAAATTAGAAGATGCAGCATTTTTTTAATAAAATTTTGACGTCTAAACAAAATACTCTGGAAATTATTTATATACACATATTTTGTTATGTTTTATCTTATCTTATCTTATCTTTCATATATACCTTATCAGTCAATTGGTCAACATTTAAGGGGAATTTTAATTAAATTTCCTCCACTAATAAATGAGAAATGAATCATACGCGTGTGTCATCTTTATATTTATTCTCATCAGAAATTGAAAATTTCCCATTTTTATTGAACAATTCTCATCCAAATTTCAAGAAAAGCAAATTTAAGAGGGGCACAGCAGTCATGATTTTAACATCTAGAGAGAAAAAACATTATATATGATATTTTTAGATTTCCCTTTCACAAGATATTTTATTTAAAAAAATCCAGATTTATTGTTTAGAGAGAAAATAACCCAGTATCTGGCAATATCTTATCGAAATCGGAGGGATCATTTGGATGATGGATCTTCGAAACTCTATAAATAGCTGAGCCAGGTTGCCCCCACTTATATTCCTCGTACCCAAGTGAACCTGTCTATAGTACTCTCGGAAAGGATCCAAGAAAACAAAAATGGCTAGCTCGACGGCCCGACTCACGGCCCCGATGATCCTCCTGGTCTCGTCGCTCGTCGTCTCTGCCCTGGCGGTTGATGTCTCGTTCGACTCCCGGGGCCTGAAGATCGACGGCGAGAGCAAGATAATCTTGTCCGGCTCGATCCACTACCCACGTAGCACGCCCGAGGTGACTAATGTCTCCACTTCCCCCTCGCCCGCATCTATCGTAGCTCGGAGAAATGGCACTCACCGTTTTTCTCTTCTCCTCTTCTCCTCGTGCGTTTCGTCATCAGATGTGGCCCGATCTTATCCAGAAGGCGAAGGACGGAGGGCTCAACGCGATCGAGACGTACGTCTTCTGGAACGCCCACGAGCCTCTCCGCCGTCAGGTTACGTTCTCTCCGCCGTGCTTCTGTTTTTTTTTTTTTTCCCACACTTCCATCGTCTATGTTCCGTACGAGGTTAACGGCCACCTCGAATCTGTGTCTTCTCTCTCCCCTCGCTCGTTCAGTATGACTTCTCTGGAAGGAACGACCTCGTGAGGTTCATCAAGACCATCCACGAGAACGGCCTCTACGCCATCCTCCGGATCGGGCCGTACGTCTGCGCAGAGTGGAATTACGGGTAAACAACTTCTATTAATCATCATCATCATCATCATTATTATTCACTAATGGTTAAGTTTCGTAATTATATTTATTTTTAAAAATTAAATTCTCATGGTAAATATATACACGTATGTATTTTCAGTGGGTTTCCTGTTTGGCTGCACAACTTGCCGGGTGTTCAACTCAGGACAAACAACACTGTTTTCATGGTAACTAATATATTTTTCTGGAAATTATATATTTTTTTATATTCATATAATTATTAGAATAATAATTTTTGTTTGGTTTAGAGTGAAATGCGGACTTTCACGACGTTGATAGTCGACTTGATGAGAAACCATAAGCTCTTTGCTTCGCAAGGAGGGCCGATCATCCTCGCACAGGCTTGTCAATCCCTTCCTCCTATATATACATATATATATATATTTAATTCCGTATACATTATTATAATTTTCGTATTTTTGTCTCTCTCTCTGTTTTTTTTTTTTTTTTATGTTTTGGTTGGAATAGATCGAGAACGAGTACGGGAATGTGATGAGCTCCTACGGGAGCAACGGCAAGTCGTACATCAACTGGTGCGCTCAGCTGGCCCAGTCCTTCAACGTCGAGGTCCCCTGGATCATGTGCCAACAGGGCGATACTCCGCCGCCGCTGGTATTTCGTGGAATTCCGTCATTATTTTGCTATTAAACCATGGAAAATTCCCCTTTATGACAGTTTTTATATATTTATCAACATTTAATCTTCGATAAATGTAGATCAACACGTGCAATGGGTACTACTGCGACCAGTTCTATCCCACCAACGGAAACAGCCCCAAGATGTGGACCGAGAACTGGACCGGCTGGTATATGTCCATTAATGCTCTTGTATATATTTTAAAATTATTATTTATTTATTTTAAAGCTTTTTACATTATTAAAATTCAAAATTTCCGATTTTTACTAGGTACAAGGACTGGGGCATGCAGGATCCGCATCGAACCCCCGAGGATGTCGCTTTCGCCGTGGCTCGGTTCTTCCAGTACGGTGGCACACTACAAAACTACTACATGGTAAGCGCGAAACCCATATCTTCAACTTAGAGAATTTTGTTAATGTCTCTCAGTTTTTAAAATTGAAGTTAATTCATTATTAACTATTTATCTAGTCTGACTTTTAGAATTAATCCAATTATATTATAAATATGGTTAGTTTCGATTGAACCAATTAATAATTAGTGGGATTGGTAAATTTAATTGAACAGTTAAAAAATTGATTAATTTAAAATTTTAAAAATAAAAATATTGACAATACACTTATTTTATTTTATTTTATT
>CXYZ01003051.1:684351-728346 GCA_900006705.1 Sonneratia caseolaris
ACTCGATCTCTACATCTCTGTGCAAAGATAGAAAAAGATTCGTCGAGCAAGCCTGAACTGATCGGCGGTGAGTATTCGCACTTTGCAGGCGACCATCTTCATGCACCAAGGGAAGCAGAGCTGCTTTCTGGGGAATGCGAACGAGAAGAACGACTTCACAGTTAATCTCATGGGGACGAACTACACCGTCCCCGCCTGGTCCGTCACTATACTTCCTGACTGCTACACAGAAGTATACAACACTGCCAAGGTTGTTGCACGCTTCGATTCTCCGGTTTCTCTCTTCGAATCATCGGCGGTTTTGGCTTATGTGTCTGTGGCACGGTTTTGGCGCAGATCAATAACCAAATATCGATCATGGAGAAGCTCCCGAACGAGGCCGACGACAACAAGGAGCCCTACGAGCTGAAGTGGCTGTGGAGGCCCGAGCATGGCGAGCAGCTCAAGAAAGGTGCGGTCCGGGGGAGCGTGATGACTGCGAACAAGCTCCTGGACCAGAAGACGGTGTCAAACGACACGAGTGACTACCTATGGTACATGACAAGGTAATCTGTAGTCTCTTTCTGAGTTGTAACCTTAACGCTTGCGTCGAGAGTAGGCGGTTTCTGTCCTCATGCGAAACCGTTGCCCTGACAGCATTGATATCGCAAAGAACGACCCTCTGTGGAACAAGAAGGTGACTTTGCAGGTTAACACCAAGGGACATGTTCTCCATGCCTTTGTCAACGGGAAACTCATCGGTGAGTATGAGTAATCGAATCCTAGCACCTCGATCGAGAGAGGGAAAGAATGATTGACCTCATCGCTGATGTAAATTTAAATTTATTCGAGCTTCCAGGAAGCCAGTACGGTTTGTACAACAAACTCGAGTTCACGATGGACAAGGACATCAAGTTGAAGCTCGGAACCAACACGATCTCGCTGCTCAGTGCAACTGTCGGCTTGGCGGTATGAACAAATTAATTGCCCGTCTCAATTCCTAACTCATAACTGGAATAGGGTTTTAACGTAAGCAACCTGATTAAATTTCTCCTTGCTCCGACAGAACTATGGAGCCGGTTTCGATTTGGTTGACGTTGGAATCCACGGCCCGGTGAAGTTGATCGGGAACAAGGGAAGCAAGGACGAGGTGACCAAGGACCTTTCCGGAAACAAGTGGACGTACAAGGTTGGGCTCGAAGGCATGGAAGGCAAGGAGCTTTACAGGGTCGATTCGCGTTACAGTGAGGGATGGAAAATCTACAACCTCCCGTCCAACAGGCCCTTCATATGGTACAAGGTAATAAAACCGCCCCGCCATTTCCGATAACAAGGGAGGCCTGTAAAGTCGGACCGATGAGAACCGGACGGTGGAATTGCAGCAAAGCCTCTTTCACATATGGACTAATCAGTTTAGCTTAACTCGATTATCATTATTTGTTCGGCTTTGGGTCGATTTTGCAGACAACTTTCAGGGCTCCTATTGGGTCGGACCCAGTGGTAGTGGACCTGATGGGGCTCGGGAAGGGAACAGCCTGGGTGAATGGGCACAACATCGGACGGTTCTGGCCCGGCTATGCCGCCGACCAGGATGGATGCAGCATCACGTGCGACTACCGCGGCGCTTATGGCGCTAGCAAATGCCTCAGCAACTGCGGAAACCCAAGCCAGAGATGGTAACTGACCGTAGGGAATTGAGAGAATTTTATCTCATAATTCTATGCATATAATCGGACTTCTGTCTCCAGGTATCACATCCCGAGATCTTTCCTGCACGACGATGATAATCAACTGGTTCTGTTAGAGGAGCTCGGCGGCACGCCGCTGAACGTTAGGTTCCAGACGGTTGCCCCGGTGACGATCTGCGGCAACACCGACGAGGGGAACACGCTCGAGCTGTCGTGCCAGGGTGGCAGCGTGATGTCGGAGATTCGGTTCCTCAGCTTCGGGAAGCCCGAGGGCGCCTGCGGAGCGTACAAGAAGGGCAAGTGCGAGGCTTTCAATGCAGCCCCATTCATCAAGAAGGTAATTAATAAGCACAGAACTTGGAAAGAAATTTCCATGATGTTTCTACATTTGACTTGACTGATCTATTGTACTCTTCTAACTGCAGAAATGTCTCGGGAAGGAGAGCTGCTCGATCGAGGTGTCCGAGAACGTTCTGGGACCAACGGGCTGCCATATGACCGAGAAGAACACGCTCGCAATCGAGGCAATCTGCCAGTAATTTATCGAGTCAGATAGGAGTGCTAGGATTAGTCTTTGTTCTTTTTCATGTTCAAGTTAGGTTTTGCTATGCGGTATTTCTTAGACTTGGGAAATCTTGGCAGTCAAGACAATTTTCACTTAGTTTCTCTTAATGTTCTTCGAGGAGTTTCATCATGATTCGTTTACTTCTCCCCGATCTAGATCAGATCATCGTGCACTTGAACATCTAAACCCGACGACTGATTGAGGGTCTAATTCTTTGACCCAGAATCGGCGACGATTTCTATGTGCGTGCGTGTATATCTATATGTAAACTCAATACTATCGCTGAAGCCGGTGCTACTATGTATTATTTTAACCCGAAAGAGCGCCCACGTAAGATGCAAATTAGACAGGATAAGGCCCAACAAAAGATCAACCAACAGCGCGCCCACCGACTCCGACCCTGACCCAGACCAGCTCCTGGTTTAAGAGAGATTNATTATTAATATTATTTATTAAATATATAATCTTAAAACTTTTAATTTAATTTTTGAATCTATAAACCTATACTTAATTAGTTCCTAATCTGATTTAGTTTTTAAAATCTATCCTCAAATCAACAGTAATGACCCTGGTGTTATCTTTCACAGTATCACGGTGGGACGAATTTCGGCCGGACATCAGGAGGCCCGTACATTACGACATCATACGACTACGACGCACCGCTAGATGAGTATGGTAAGCAAGCCCAACACCATTCCTCTAAACGACGCTAATCCTTTATTTCATCAATTTACCCATTACCAAGATTAAAAAAAGAAATTATAAATTTCTTATTTATTTTGGAAAATTCATAGGTAATATCAACCAGCCGAAATGGGGGCACCTCAAAAAGCTCCACGAGATTATCATGTCAATGGAGACGATCCTCACCCATGGTGTCAGGAGAGACATAGACTACGGAAACATGATGTCGGTATGCATTTTTTCTCTTATACAAAGGGCCCGATAGACACAACTCGATCTCGACATCTCTGTGCAAAGATAGAAAAAGATTCGTCGAGCAAGCCTGAACTGATCGGCGGTGAGTATTCGCACTTTGCAGGCGACCATCTTCATGCACCAAGGGAAGCAGAGCTGCTTTCTGGGGAATGCGAACGAGAAGAACGACTTCACAGTTAATCTCATGGGGACGAACTACACCGTCCCCGCCTGGTCCGTCACTATACTTCCTGACTGCTACACAGAAGTATACAACACTGCCAAGGTTGTTGCACGCTTCGATTCTCCGGTTTCTCTCTTCGAATCATCGGCGGTTTTGGCTTATGTGTCTGTGGCACGGTTTTGGCGCAGATCAATAACCAAATATCGATCATGGAGAAGCTCCCGAACGAGGCCGACGACAACAAGGAGCCCTACGAGCTGAAGTGGCTGTGGAGGCCCGAGCATGGCGAGCAGCTCAAGAAAGGTGCGGTCCGGGGGAGCGTGATGACTGCGAACAAGCTCCTGGACCAGAAGACGGTGTCAAACGACACGAGTGACTACCTATGGTACATGACAAGGTAATCTGTAGTCTCTTTCTGAGTTGTAACCTTAACGCTTGCGTCGAGAGTAGGCGGTTTCTGTCCTCATGCGAAACCGTTGTCCTGACAGCATTGATATCGCAAAGAACGACCCTCTGTGGAACAAGAAGGTGACTTTGCAGGTTAACACCAAGGGACATGTTCTCCATGCCTTTGTCAACGGGAAACTCATCGGTGAGTATGAGTAATCGAATCCTAGCACCTCGATCGAGAGAGGGAAAGAATGATTGACCTCATCGCTGATGTAAATTTAAATTTATTCGAGCTTCCAGGAAGCCAGTACGGTTTGTACAACAAACTCGAGTTCACGATGGACAAGGACATCAAGTTGAAGCTCGGAACCAACACGATCTCGCTGCTCAGTGCAACTGTCGGCTTGGCGGTATGAACAAATTAATTGCCCGTCTCAATTCCTAACTCATAACTGGAATAGGGTTTTAACGTAAGCAACCTGATTAAATTTCTCCTTGCTCCGACAGAACTATGGAGCCGGTTTCGATTTGGTTGACGTTGGAATCCACGGCCCGGTGAAGTTGATCGGGAACAAGGGAAGCAAGGACGAGGTGACCAAGGACCTTTCCGGAAACAAGTGGACGTACAAGGTTGGGCTCGAAGGCATGGAAGGCAAGGAGCTTTACAGGGTCGATTCGCGTTACAGTGAGGGATGGAAAATCTACAACCTCCCGTCCAACAGGCCCTTCATATGGTACAAGGTAATAAAACCGCCCCGCCATTTCCGATAACAAGGGAGGCCTGTAAAGTCGGACCGATGAGAACCGGACGGTGGAATTGCAGCAAAGCCTCTTTCACATATGGACTAATCAGTTTAGCTTAACTCGATTATCATTATTTGTTCGGCTTTGGGTCGATTTTGCAGACAACTTTCAGGGCTCCTATTGGGTCGGACCCAGTGGTAGTGGACCTGATGGGGCTCGGGAAGGGAACAGCCTGGGTGAATGGGCACAACATCGGACGGTTCTGGCCCGGCTATGCCGCCGACCAGGATGGATGCAGCATCACGTGCGACTACCGCGGCGCTTATGGCGCTAGCAAATGCCTCAGCAACTGCGGAAACCCAAGCCAGAGATGGTAACTGACCGTAGGGAATTGAGAGAATTTTATCTCATAATTCTATGCATATAATCGGACTTCTGTCTCCAGGTATCACATCCCGAGATCTTTCCTGCACGACGATGATAATCAACTGGTTCTGTTAGAGGAGCTCGGCGGCACGCCGCTGAACGTTAGGTTCCAGACGGTTGCCCCGGTGACGATCTGCGGCAACACCGACGAGGGGAACACGCTCGAGCTGTCGTGCCAGGGTGGCAGCGTGATGTCGGAGATTCGGTTCCTCAGCTTCGGGAAGCCCGAGGGCGCCTGCGGAGCGTACAAGAAGGGCAAGTGCGAGGCTTTCAATGCAGCCCCATTCATCAAGAAGGTAATTAATAAGCACAGAACTTGGAAAGAAATTTCCATGATGTTTCTACATTTGACTTGACTGATCTATTGTACTCTTCTAACTGCAGAAATGTCTCGGGAAGGAGAGCTGCTCGATCGAGGTGTCCGAGAACGTTCTGGGACCAACGGGCTGCCATATGACCGAGAAGAACACGCTCGCAATCGAGGCAATCTGCCAGTAATTTATCGAGTCAGATAGGAGTGCTAGGATTAGTCTTTGTTCTTTTTCATGTTCAAGTTAGGTTTTGCTATGCGGTATTTCTTAGACTTGGGAAATCTTGGCAGTCAAGACAATTTTCACTTAGTTTCTCTTAATGTTCTTCGAGGAGTTTCATCATGATTCGTTTACTTCTCCCCGATCTAGATCAGATCATCGTGCACTTGAACATCTAAACCCGACGACTGATTGAGGGTCTAATTCTTTGACCCAGAATCGGCGACGATTTGTAAGTGCGTGCGTGTATATCTATATGTAAACTCAATCCTGTCGCTGAAGCCGGTGCTTATGTATTATTTTAACCCGAAAGAGCGCCCACGTAAGATGCAAATTAGACAGGATAAGGCCCAACAAAAGATCAACCAACAGCGCGCCCACCGACTCCGACCCTGACCCAGACCAGCTCCTGGTTTAAGAGAGATTTTACTTGTACACCCTAATGTTTTGTATCTTCATATTCTGCCCACTGAGGTTTGGGTTTCGACTCTCTCAGCACCGGACCTATTTCTTGCTCTCTCTCTCTCTCCAAAGCGAGCCAAACTGGGTTACTTCACACTGAGTAGAAAAGGGCTGACTTATTGAGGCATTAAAACTGTTCACCTACTAGTGCGATTTTCATTATAATAATCGGACTCAATCCTTTCATAATATAATAAATATATTATCTATAATATAAAAAAAAAACTTATCATACTCTATATCTTACTTCGATCTTGTATGAAAGTTACATTTATTATTATTTTATAATTTAAAATTTAAATTATATACGATTATATATTCTTTCTAAATTCTTTCATACGAGGCTATAGGTGCCTCTTCTTTGCCCTCCTACCAAACTCGGAGTCTCACCTCATCCCTTGCAATCTAATTAATTGGTGTTATTTGGTTGAAAATCCTGGAACCACGAACATTTTCTATACGTGCCAATCACTAGGATGCATAAATATCATGATAAAAACTACAAGGAGGAAAATGTATTATAACCAAACCTCTAGGGCAAAAAGTAAAACGAAAAAACAATCCCGCTGTTTTAGGCGAACGCGGAAAACAGGTTGGTGGGCCATCGGATCCACCAAATATTTATTTTTTCGTATTTCGGGAAAAAAGGAAAATATTCTGTGGCTGACTCAGTCTGACCACTCCCATTATGCCACGTGGCTTCTGCTTGCATCCCACGCCATATCTGCTTCCAGCGCACTTCATGGCGACCGCCTTTATATGACTACTAATAACGCGGCAATGAGCTAACCGCCATCCCATAAAGATCGGATCTCCACCGTGGATCCCAATCTCGCCGCTTATCTCCACCGTGAATCCCAATATCACCGCGTAGTCTCCACCGTCCATCCTCTCGCCCTCCTCCTATAAATACCCGCCCCTTGTAGTGTTGTTCTTTCAGCTTTGCCTAGCATGTGCTGGTCTGTTGTGTGGTTCCTCTTCGTTGCTCTTCGTAGTCAGTCAAGGCTTGTTGGTTTGTCGATTCCTTTCAATTTGATGGCTGTTTGCTGATCAGATGTGGTTGATGATGATATTGGTTCAGAGTCTTTCTTCTTCGGTGAAGGCTGTTGATCAACTCTAAGCTCTCTGACCGATTGTTCCTTTTCTACGCTCTCTAAGCTTAAGTTTCTTTGGAATCAGCTGTGAATTCCCCGTGTTAGACTGGAATTTATTGGTATATCATGCCTTCGGTGCAGATCCCTTGATCAAGCATTCTGGAGATCAGCCGAGTCAATGGTTGCCCTGAAGCTTCTATCTGGATATTCCGTTCCTTTGATCACGGAATTGGATCCATTGATTTCAGTGATTTCCTCTATCTGTTGATGTTGCTTTGTTGACTTGGAGCTCTGATTGGTAGATCATCACATATTTTGTAGATTGCTTGATCGTGCATCATGCCTGAGATCTGACCTGCTCGAAATTGAAGATCCGATCGGTTTTGTGTTCGATTCTCGATTTGTTGTACTCAATACTTGCTTTGCATCTCTCAGTGAGATGTCATACTTGGTCAACGACAGCCTTCCAGTTTGGTTTCCTTTTGTTTATCAGATTTATGATTCCGATGAGTGATGAGTCGTTATGGTTGATCAGTGAAGGTTTTTTGGGATCTGGAGGCTTTCTGCTTGATCGATGAGTCATTCACAACGCTGGGTGCTTTGTATGCCTTACGGAGAACTTTAATTGGAATTACTGGAGGTTTTTATTTGAGCAGGGAGTACCGGGAATGATCTCTATTGTTTGTTTGATTGATTTATGCCGGCTTATCATTTGTGAAAGAGAAACTTACTTTAGGTAACATCTGTCATTCAGATTCTCTAGGGAAACAACGTGCTTCATAAAAGCGGAGCAGCGAGACAGCTAATCAGAGAATTACTGAAATGTCCAGATTCCTCAGCTGTGATTAGGATGGCTAGAATCGGAGGACCGGTTATCTGTGCCTTTGGTCATTTTGTTTCCAATTATAGTTTGGTTGATGATGATTCTCTCAGTCCCGTTTCTTGTTTCTTTGTCAGGTCTAGATTAAAAAAAGTTGTTTGGAAGTTACTCCTCTTGACCGAGACCACAGAATAATCTGGGGGGGTTGATTGTTCCTTTTCTGCTTGTTTGGATTCTCTTCTCATTTTCTGTTGCTCCCGGACTTCTTGGTTTGAAATTGGAACTTATTCTTAGGATTGTGCACATTGTGCAGATTCTTCGACCAAGATCCTTGTAAACAGCTGAGCCTTAGCGTACTCGAGAACTGCTGTTTGGACGTTCTTTCCCTTAAACTATTAAAATCTGTTTTATTTGTTGTGGGTTTGAGGATTGCCTGGCTTACATGG
Source organism: Sonneratia caseolaris (assembly GCA_900006705.1). NCBI lineage: Eukaryota > Viridiplantae > Streptophyta > Magnoliopsida > Myrtales > Lythraceae > Sonneratia > Sonneratia caseolaris. Next base: position 692,598 of record CXYZ01003051.1, read on the forward strand.
GCTAACCTTTAGGAGATGGTCTTGTGCAGATATTATAAACTAATTGTTCCTTTTGGACGTACAGTGGCATCTCAGCATCTCCACAATATTCTGTTTGTGAATTCTTGTCTCTTTGATTTAAACTGGATCATCAACTTCATCAACAATTCTTTCTTGTGATTGATGCTTTAGTTTTGTTAGTATGAGACGTATCCTAAATTCTGTTCTTATGGCTGTTTCATGTCAGGTCTAGATCAGGGCTAACGGTGGATATTATTCTTCTTAAGCTAACATTTGAGAACATTTTGGGGCTCTGATTACTCCTTGTTCAAGTTGAATTTTTCTTTTCTTTTGTTTCACGGATCTTTGGATTTAACTTGCATGCACATCATGCAGATTCTTTGGTCATACTCTTGGAGAGCAGCCGTGTGTTAGCATTCTCAGAGAATTGCTGTTTGGACATTCCTTCTCTTGAGTGACTATAATCTACTCGTCAAATCTTTGTTGAATTGTATTTGATGTGATATTGCCTGGTCAGCGTGGGCTGATGTGTAGAATGGTCTCATGCAGATATTGTTAAGTAATTGCTCCTTTCAGAGGGAGAGTGGCGGCTCAACATCTCCACGAACTTATGGTTGCAGTTTGATTTCATATGACTCTTAAACTGAATCATTGACCCTGTCAGCAAATCTTTCAATTGTTGTTGTTTGTTAACATGAAACATTTTTTTGTGGGACTTTGCTCTACCAACCTTGATACAATTTATATTACATGCAGATTTTCAGTCCTAATAGGATGGCAAGAAATAAGAGATTGATAAGTAACCTGTTCTGGTCATGTCAAGGTTTTTAAACTATGTTCTCAATGAACTGAGGAGCAGGGTGTGTGTTGTTACATTCAATTCCATTTGTGGATGTTATTGTGTTAGACTAGAATCCGAATAACTGTAATTTGTGGATGGTATTGTGTTAGATTAGGATTAGAATAGCTGTCAGAGTAAGTTTTTTTTTTTCCTTGCCCAAGGCTGTGAAACATGGATACTCTTTTGAACCAGTTTTTCATATTTGCAGATACCTTTTTTCTCCTATTCAGGATTGCAGATTTTTTCTTCAATCTTTTACTCTTAAGCATAACTGCTGATTGGATATGCATTCTCTTAAATGACTTCTATCTATTCGTCATCATTGTTGACTTGATCGAAATGGAAGTCAACCGGGCTGATTTTTAGGTTAGCATTGCGCAGATAATCTAACCAATCATTCTTGAGGATAGGGGCATCTTGGCTTATCATTGAATTTCTGTTTGTAAATTCTCATCTGCTTGATAATTCTTAAAACTGATCCTTTGGTCTCGCAAAAAAAATTATTCGAACTGATATCTTGTTTTTGTCCGACATGAAACATATTTTGTAGGACTGCACCTGACTTCAGATGCATTCCAAGAGGATGGTGCCCTTATTGGTATCTGAATGACCTTTTATTTGACAATGCGACTCTCCAATGACTAAATTGAGCAAGCATTCTGTTGATGCAGTGATTTGGACTAAGATGAATCTTGTCTGCTGGAGATTGTAGATTGTGCCTTATCTCTCGTTTACAGTGCTTCATAATACCCTAGTTTGAAACTTCTGCCTATTGAAAACCTTTCTTAGTGTTGCTGTTATGGTTATATGGGCAGCGTAAAATTCTCACTGGGGGACATTCTCGTACTGTGCTAGATTTGTTGTTACCTCGCCAAGGACATGAAATGCGCTGAGTTTTGGCCACACGATGAATAAAATTCTTCAGAGCAATAGTTATCTCTATTCACAAGTGGAGAAGGTTGTAAGGATGTAGCAGTAGTGTTCAAGCATGATTCCCAGGAATTGAGGGGATGTCTTCAATTATTCTGTTTTCTGATAGACCTTGATTACAGTGCTGGTGGGGAAGTGATTTGTTTTGGTTCTGCTGTAGGATGGGTGAAGACCAGGACTTCAAACTTTGGATAGAGACAACATTTGTGCCGGGGATTCAATCATTATTTTTTTGGTCTATGTGATTTCTAGAAGATCTTGAAAGATACCTGGCTTTTAGAAGTTATAAACAATAGATCAATCTGGTTATCTTGTAGGACAAGGAGGTTGCTCACTGGACAAGAATTGATGGATGGTGGATTTGCAGCCATATGTCATTTTCTGGACTTCTCGGTCAGAGTTTCTATCAGTTTTGTTTGTTAGACACTAATATCAAGTGGAGATTTGGTGGTGGTAACTACTCATTGAGCTCCCTTCAAAACTATCAGTCCAGCGTGTTGGAACATTTTTCTTTTGCTGTGATGTTGAGCTTAAGAATTTCTCTTGTCAAGGACATTAAATCAGCATTCAGTGACAAACCTACAGTTGGAAGCTTCCAAGTTTTCTCTGAAACTTCAATTTTTTTTCTCTTTTACTGATAAAAAAGACTTCTAGAGTAACAGTGTTGCATTTACTTCTTCCAGGATCAATGGCTCTATGTGGTTGCTGCTTTGTTTAGCAACCATATACTGGGGGTTTTCTTGACCTTTCCCTTTTTTTCAGTTCATTAAAAATTTCAGCTGATGGGATAATGATTGGATCCTGTTTGATCCTGCTGTAGGATGGTATGGAGATAGAAGGGCCCAATGCTGGTGGTGGAAGATTTATTTGTGCATGGGCTTAAATAGTAGGGGGTTTAAGCCATTTAACTTGATCTTGTAAAACCTACAGCCTTAAAATACTAACTGCTGTTTCAGCTGGTCTCCCTTGTAGGATGGAAATATGCTTGATCATTGGTAAAGGTGTAGTGAAATCTGCCCCAATTTAACTTTTGTGACAACTTGCATTTTAGTTTTTTTAATTTGGTAATTGGAGTGTGCATCTCTCTCATTTTTGTGTCAACCTTCATCATAGAGTTATTCTCCTAGCAATCTGAGAGTGTTGAGATACAACAGAATGAAAGAGGCACCAACTTGGGAGTCAGAACCCCTAACCCTATGAAATGAATGGTAAGAGAGGGTCGTTTCTCTACTCTACAAGACACTACCCCTACTAAATGATTATAGTGTTTTGACCTATGCCTGGGTTGGTTGTGGAGCATTTTTACTAAGTCAATCTTTCACATGCCTGTGGCCTGCATTATCACTTTCTGCAATTCTTACTGATCTTTCCTATCTGTTCTTGTAGTCTGGATGGAGCTCATGTCTTTGCAGTGGCATAATGCATAATATGGTAGTCTGACTTAGAATGTGAAATCTGCAGGGGTTCCATTGTTTTCTTATTATTGTTGGTTCTCTGTACTCCTAGTATCCTGAGAACATCGAGCTATTCCTTTGCTATCATTTATAGGGAGGAGGGAAGTTGGTGGAGTGACCTTTGTTCACTTGATGGGGATATTTGGTAACCATCATAAAAACTCTGGTTTTTTCTAGATTGGAGACATGAATTTATTGGTGTATTCAAGCGGATCTTGCATTGCCAGCATTGGTCAAGCTCTCCATTATAAGTCGGCCTCTTACTGCTATAATGCTTTTACATCACTTTTCATCATTGTCCTGGTCTTTTTCCAGTGGGATTTGTTTCTGTTTTTCTCCTTTGGTCTCCAATGGAAAAGCTTTAAGGTACATTTTCCTCTCTTAGATGTACTGAATCTGGTGCTGAAGAGAAAAGTCTCCTCTGTTTGGCATATCATGATTTATGGGCATTAACAAAGGATATAACCAAGGTGTCTTTCTTGCCTGACATTCCTATGCTGCACTGAGTGTGTGTCTCATTGTTGACGTGGTATTATGCTGTTGGAGTCATTTTGATGGATGCCTTTTCTCTTGCAACTGTTGGTGTCACATAGCTTCCTTCAGTTTTCGCTCCTGTGGCTACAAATATTGATATGGGTTGATGAGGAATCGCTTGGTTATCTATGAGGAGATTCTTTCAGCTGCTGGCTTATCAGAATTTATTTGCTGGGATTTCATTTTGGTGCACAATGTCTTGAAAGCTTGGACTTGGGCTGTTTTCTGTCTGCTCCTATTTTGAAGCCCCTTAGCAGAAAGTTGATCTTGCGAGTGAGTGTGATTTGTGATTTTATGGTGTATCCATTCTTAAGTCATGTACTATATGGAATTTTAGTCCCATCATCTGTGTATGTATCTGTAAATGAAGAATGTAAGTAGATTTTGATGGTTTTCCATCTCGATTTGTTGTCACGCTGTGATCATCAAAATAGTTTCCTTTGTTTACTGCTTACTCAAGTGATGTCTAGGATCCTAACTGTTGCCTGAGGAGGTAGCTGTATAAATTGTTGAACTACTGTTGATATCTCTGAGAGACTGAAAGGCTCAATTACTCTTTATGTATTGCCTTAATATAATGTGGAACCTGCTGCAGAGTTTACTAGAGTGTGTGGAAGTATGTGATCATTGATGAATTGCGTCTGAACTTAAGTTTAAATCCTTAAGTTGGAGCTTGTCGTATACTATCAATGTATAGCTTCATGATCTCTTGCCTCCTAGTTGCTCTTATGGATTGGAAAACAGCAGCGCTAGAGGTTGCCTTACCATGTGCCCTCTGTTTGCCGAGTGTTTCATCCAAGGTTGGGAGGGCTTGTCTGGTGGCTGATTTATTCAAGAGCTCAGGGACCTTCCTCTCTTTGCTTCCTCATCTTCACTGCAGGTTTGAGTACTGATTTTTCCCCAAGGCATGACAGGTATGACCTCTCTCTCCCTCCCTCTCTCTCTAAAGAACTACGTGGACTCTGATCCTCGTCTAACGGGGTACGTAGGCACCCACATATTTGTGGAGTTCGAGTCCTTCTAATTGCACTATCTTTTTTATGCATCACGTGCCCTGTGGATGTAATGCTTCTTTGAAAGGGAGGTTGTACTGCAGCATTTCTTGTGTTTGTCATGCATGCTGCTTGGTCTAGTTTTCTTGTTGATCTGTCATCTCGTTTTTTTGGCTCTATGCAATTTTTTTTTCTAGAATGTGTCGAGCGGCGGAATAGCTCCGGACTTTTTATTTCTTTTTTGGCATCCGCATTGTTTCTAGGGTTGAGTTTATTTCTCTTATATCAATTTAGATATTCTGCGTGTATTTCCACTTGCGTCTTGATCTATCGTTTCTTTTGTCGTGTTGAGGGTTTCTCCGATCAGTGAAAGTGACCGAGTTTCTATTTGCATATCTGACAACCAATGCTTGAACACCTAGCTCTAACATTGAGGAAAATGAACGAAGAAGTAGGGAAACTTGAGTAGAAAAATTATTGGTAATAGTACATAAATGCGAATCCTAACATGGGGAAGAAAGTATGCATAGCTAGGGAGAGTTTGCATTGGTTATATCTGATATACAAGTATGATAAACATAACTGGTATTTAATTTTTTTTTAATCTTCTAGTTGTGCCACTATCTTCTTTAAAACCGTTGACGGTGGATCAGACTATACTAGGAAAAAACATAGAAAACCAGTAATCTTATTTGATCATTGCACATTTTTCTTTTTTAATTTTTCGTCTTGTGTGTGAGATATTATGTCCGTCAAGTTCGTTATTCTGAAGCTGTGTTACTGGTCAAAGTGTAATACCCTACAAGTGAGTTCACCTTTACCCTAGGTGGCTCCCGTTTGATTTGCCAGAGAATGGCTCCACTGGGTTAGCATATTTCGCGACTCCACAAAGTCTTCGTACGACTGTCTCTTGCCTTGGGACTTTCGATGGTATACTCGGATCTCATCTTATGTCATATCATTGGATGTCTGTTGGTGGATAGGCTGGTTGAAGACGTCCTAAAGCCAAAAGCAGTGATAACTTTAAGGTGGAATGTGGATCATGTGAAGGTCTCTGAGAGGTAAATTTGTCAGGATTAAAAAAAAACGGAGAGAATCTGCTGATCTGAACGAACGTGGAAAGGATCTCGGTTTGGTATTTTATCCAATAGAGAATATATTTTTAATTTGGAAAAGAGGAGAGCATATATTCAGTGACTGACTACTGTTTGTCCACCCGCTGTCTGCGACGCAAGTGACGTATGCTTCAGCGCCCGGCCGCCTTGCCCAACTATCCACATTGTTTCGCTAATGTTGGATATTGAATGTTGACACGAGTAAGATAACCGACAATCCGTCAGTTTAATCTCCACCTTGGATCGCAATTTAGCTGCACGGTCTCCATCGCCCAACTCTCGCCCACCTCCTTTACATTCCCACACTCCTAAGTCTTTAACGTAATCTTGTGCCCTTCCTCTTTTGTCGTTTCTCATCTGGTATAACTTACTTCAGCCTGATAATGACGGATTTTCCTCCTTTGTTTCATTTCATCACGGTGGTGGTTTGCCGATCAAATGGCTTAAGATGATGGTTCATAATCGTTCTTGATCTCCTCTGGCAAAGGCTGACGATCATCTCTAGTTTCTCTGACCGAGTGTTTTCTTTCCTCAGTTTCTTTGGAATCTGTTCTGAGTTATCCAAGTCTGACTGGGATTTATTGTTATATCATGCCTTAGGTGCAGATTCCTTGATCAAGCATTCCCAGGATCAGCCTAGTCCATGATTTCGAAGAAGTTTCTTTCTGGATATTACTTTCTTTGATTGCGGAATTGGATCTATTGACTTAAGTGAATTGCTATGGCCTATGTTGCTTTGTTGATCTGAAGCTTCCATTGGTAGATCATCTCAAATTTTGGCAGATTCCTTGATCATGTTTCACGCCTAAGATCAGAGCTGCTTGATTCTGAAGATTTGATTCGCTTTGTGTTCGTCTGGAGATTTTGACTTAATACTTGCTTTGCATCTCTCCGTGAATGATAGCCTACCAGTTTGGTTTTCTTTGCTTCATCAGAGTTAAGATTCCGGTGATTGATGAGTCATTATCAGTGATCAGGAGAAGCCTTTTGAGATTTGGGGGATATCTACTTGATTAATGAGCGTTCACACTGCTGGATGGTTTGAGTGCTTTACGGAGAATGTTCATTGCAATTACTGGAGGTTTTTGTCTGGGCAGGGATTTCCTCTGGATTGATTGTTTGATTCATGTCAGCCCTGTCATTTGTGGAGCAGAAACATGTGGTGGCATATGTCATGCAGATTCTCTGGTGAAATAACGTGCTTCATAGAAGTTAAGAAGCTGCACGGCTAATCAGAGAACTACTAAAACATGCAGGTTCCTCACTTGTGATTAGGACGGCTAGAATCAGAGTAGTGGTTATCTGTGCATTTGGTCATATCGCTGTTATAATTCTTAGGGGGCATGGTTGATGATGGTTCCCTCAGTCCTGTTTCTTCTTGTTTTTTGGTCAGGTCAAGATTTAAGAAGTTATTTTTGGAAGTTCCTCTTCTTGGCGAATGCTTCAGAACTTTCTGGGGGAATTGATTACTCTTTTTTATGCTTCTTTGGATTCTTTCTTTGCTTTCAGTTGTTCCTGGATCCCTTGGTTTGAGATTGGAACTTATATTAAGATTATGCACATTGTGCAGATTCTTTGATCAAGCTCCTTGTGAACAGCTGAGGCATACTTGAGAACTGTTTGGACATTCTTTCTCTTGAATTACTATAATATGTTTTATTCCTTGTGGGTTTGTAGATTGCCTGGTTTACGTGGCTAATCTCTAGGATGGTCTAGTGCAGATATTATGAATTAAATGTTCCTTTTGGATGAAGAGTGGCATCTTGGCGTCTATGCAATATTCTGTGTGCAAATTCTGACCTCTTGATAACTCTTAAACTATTCTTCCAATTGATGCAGTGGTTTTGTTAACTTGAAATGTATCCTCAATTCTGTTCTTGTGGCTGTTTCATATCAGGTGTAGATCAGGGCTAATGATGGAATTTATTCTTCTCGGCTAATATTTCAGACCATTTTGGGGATTGATTATGCACATCATGCAGACTCTTTGATCATACTCTTGGTGTGGAGAATAGACTAATGTTAGCATACTCTGAGAACTGTTTGGACCTTCTTCCTTGAGTGACTATAATCTACTTGTCAATCTTTGTGACCTGTATTTGATTCGGGATTGCGTGGTCAACATGGGCTGATTTTTAGAATGGCCTTATGCAGATGTTGTTTAAGTAATTACTCCTTTCAGAGGAAGAGTGGGTGCTTGACATCCCCACAAACTTATGTTTGCAGCCTGATTTCCTATGACTCTTAAACTGAATAATTGGCCCCATAAACAATTCTTTCAATTGCTATCGTTTGTTAATGTGAAACATGTTTTATAGGACTTTGCTTCCCCACCTTTGTTATCTAATCAGATAATTTATGTTACGTGCAGATTCTTAGTTCTGATAGGATGCCAAGAAATAAGAGATTGATAAGTAGTCTGTTCTGGTCATTTCAAGATTTTTAAACTATTTTACAAATGAACTGGGGAGTAGGGTTGGTGATGTTACATCCAAATCCCATTTGTGGCTTTTTTTTTTTTTTCTATCAGGTTAGAATAAAAATGATAGCCATAATAAGTCTTTTGTCTTGGCGAAGGCTGTAGAACATGGGTGCTCTTTTTAACTCGGTTTTTCATCTCTTCTAATACCATTTTTCACCTTTATCTGGTCTCTTAGGATTATGCAGGTTCTGCAGATCCTTTCTTTAATCTTATTCTTACATATAACTGCTTCTTGGATATGTGTTCTCTTAAATGACTTATATCCATTCTTCAATCATTGTTGACTTGATAAAATGGAAGTCAACCTGTGCTAACATTTAGGCTGGTATTGTTCTGATGTTCTAACCTCTCCTTTTTCCTAAATAGAGGGATCAAGTTTCTCATTAAACTGCTATTTGGGAATTCTCTCCTGCTTGACAGTGCTTGAAACTGATTCTTTGACCTTCCAAGAAGATTATTTCCAACGTGGATTGTTTTTGGCAGCGTGAAACGTATTTTGTAGGACTCTTTAAGTGTGCATTCTAGTGAAATCTGGTTGACCTTTTATTTGTCCATAGTGACACTCTTCAGTAAGTAAAATGTGCAAGCATTAATTATCAAGTGTATATATATGTATATATATGCAAGCATTCTGTTAATGCAGTACTTTGGACTAAGTTAAATCTTATCTGCAGGGGATTCTAGATTGTGCCTTACCCCTTGGATTTGGTGTCCCAAAATCTCCTAGTTTGAAACTTCTGCTTCAAAAACTTTTCTTGGTGTTGTTGATATGGTTATATAGGCAGCATAAAAATTTCTCAGGTGAACATTTTTGTACTGTGCTAGAGAAATTGATGCCTTGCCAAGCAGGTGAAGTGTACTGGGTTTTGGTCATGATGAGTGAAATTCTTCAAAGTGATAACTGGAGAAGTCCGTAAGGGTGTAACAGCATTCTTCAAGCACAAGGTCCTATAATCTAGGGTTTTATTGAATTATTCTGTTTTCTGATAGACCATTATTATGATGCTGCTGGTAGAAAATTTGTTTTGGTTCTGCTGTAGGATGGGTGAGATCTGGGCTTAAAACTTTGGATGGAGACCACGTTTCTACACGAGATTCATTTATGGGAGTTTTCTTGGTCTGAGATTTCTACATCATTTTGAAAAGATACCCAGGCTTTTAGAAGTAATAACAATATATTGATCTGGTCCTCTTGTGGGAAGAGGAGATAAGGATTATGGAGTTTGTTCTTTTCCTTGTTCTTGTAAAAACTTCGCATAGATTTTGTTGCTTCCTGGATGATAACTTGTAAGTCTCTGCCCCTTCTACAGTTGATGGGTAGTGGATTTGCAGCCTTATGGTGTATGTTGAAATTCTCAGTCAGAGTTCCTATCAGTTTTGTTTGTTTAATAGACACTTAACATTGAGGATCTCCCTTCAATTTGATGAGTCCAGCGTTTTAGAACATTTCTCTGTCACTGCGATGTTGGGCTTAAGAATTTCTCTTGTCATGGACAACAATGTCATTCGGTGCAAATCTACATTTGGAAGCTTCTATGTTTTCTAGTATGACTTCATTCCTTTTTTAACCCTTTTTTACTTATTAAAAACTCTCAGAGAATAACACTGTTGCATTTTGTTCTTACAGGATCAGAGGTTTATGTGTTTGCCGCTTTGTTTGAAAATAAGTTCCAGATATTCGGGGGTTTTCTTGAATTTTCCTTATTTTTTGGTCATGAAATATTTCAGCCATTGGAACAGTGACAGATTGGGAAAGCATATTGATTCTGCCCCTCTCCTAACTTCTGTGACTGCCTGCATTTTAGTTCTTTTTCTTTACTTGATAGATAGAGTCTGCTCTTCTCTCAAAATTTTCCTTTGCAATTGGAGTCCTATTTGAACATTCTGTGGTTACTTTTATGGCCAATGTAAAATTAGTTTGCTAGAGCATTATGGCAGTTATTTCCCTTTCATGCTGGATAAAACTTTTTGGCAGATTTGCTTTCATTCGGTGGTTATTTCCATCTTCTGCTTCGCTGGGCATGGTATCTGCATGGGAGAGGGTTGAGGCTTGAGATACAGAAGAAAGTTAAAAAAAAGAAGAAGAGGTGTCTTTCTAGCCTGACATCCCTATGCTGCTCTGAGTGTGTGTCTCATTGTTGGCGTGGTATTATGCTGTTGGAGTCATTTTGATGGATGCCTTTTCTCTTGCAACTGTTGGTGTCACATAGCTTCCTTCAGTTTTCCCTCCTGTGGCTACAAATATTGATATGGATTGATGAGGAATTGCTTGGTTATCTATGAGGAGATTCTTTCAGCTGCTGGCTTATCAGAATTTATTTGCTGGGATTTCATTTTGGTGCACAATGTCTTGAAAGCTTGGACTTGTGCTGTTTTCTGTCTGCTCCTATTTTGAAGTACCTTGGCGGTCGGAAAGTCAATCTTGTGAGTGAGTGTGATTTGTGATTTTATGGTGTATCCATTCTTAAGTCATGTACTAAAGTGACGTCTAGGATCCTAAATGTTGCCTGAGAAGTTCACCTGAGGTAGCTGTATAAATTGTTGAGCTACTATNATCTGTAAATGAAGAATGTAAGTAGATTTTGAAGTTTTTCCATCTCAACTAGTTGTCACGCTGTGATGATCAATATAGTTTCCTTTGTTTACTGTTTACTAAAGTGACGTCTAGGATCCTAAATGTTGCCTGAGAAGTTCACCTGAGGTAGCTGTATAAATTGTTGAGCTACTATTGATATCTCTGAGAGACTGAAAGGCTCAATTACTCTTTATGTATTTGCTGGAATGTTACATTCTCTATAGCTACTGCCTTAATATAACGTGGAAGCTGCTGCAAAGTTCACCAGTGTGTGTGGAAGTATGTGATCATCGATGAATTGTGTCTGAACTTAAGTTTAAATCCTTAAGTTGAAGCTTGTCGTATACTATTACTGTATATCTTCATGGTCTCTTGCCTCCTAGTTGCTCTTATGGATTGGAAAACAGCAGCGCTAGAGGTTGCCCTACCATGTGTCCTCTGTTTGCCGAGTGTTTCATCCAAGGTTGGGAGGGCTTGTCTGGTGGCTGATTTATTCAAGAGCTCAGGGACCTTCCTCTCTTTGCTTCCTCGTCTTCACTTCAGGTTTGAGTACTGATTTTTCCCCAAGGCATGACAGGTATGACCTCTCTCTCCCTCTCTCTCTCTCTCTCTCTCTCTCTAAAGAACTACGTGGACTCTGATCCTCGTCTAACGGGGTACGTAGGCACCCACATATTTGTGGAGTTCGAGTCCATCTAATTACACTCTTTTTTTATGCATCACTTTCCTTGTGGATGTAATTACGTATGTCCATTTTTTTTCTTTTTGTCTTATATTTATCAGTACTGTTTCTTTGAAAGGGAGGTGGTACTGCTGCATTTCTTGTATTTGTCATGCATGATGCTTGGTCCAGTTTTCTTGTTGGGTCTGTCATCTCGTTTATTTGGCTCTATGCATTTTCTTTTCTTAGAATATGTTCAGTTGTAGAATAGCTCCAGACTTTTGTTTTATGTTTTGGCATCCATGTTGTTTCTAGAGTCGAGTTTATTTCTCTTCTATCAATTTACATTTTCTGCGTATATTTTCACTTGCATCTTGAACTATTGTTCCTTTTGATGTGTTGAGGGTTCTACGCTCAGTGAATATGATTGAGTTTCTATCTGCATACTTGACAACCGTTGCTTGAACACCTGGCATTGATGAAAATGAATGAAGAAGAAGCAGTGGAACTCAAGTAGAGAACTTACTGGTACCAGTACATAAATGCGAATCATAACATGGAGGAAAAAGTATGTATAGCCTGTCGAATTTTCTAAATGCTCTTTTAGAATTGATCATCTCGCCAGGGGGATCTAGCATTAGATAATATTTGATATACAATAAACTTCTTCTAGTTAAGCCGCTATCTTCTTTAAAACCGTTGACGCTGGATCGGACTACACTAGAAAAAAAACATAGAAAAACAGTTATCTTGTTTGATTATGGCACTTAATTTTATTTTTTAATTTTCACCTTGTGTGTGTGTGTGATTTCATGTCCATTAAGCTCGTTTTTCTGAAGCTGTGTTACTGGTTAAAATGTATTACCCCCCTACAAGTTTACCTTTACCCTAGGTGGCTCCCGTTTGATTTGCCGTAGAATGGCTCCACTGTGTTATCGTGGCCGGGTTTGTATATTTTGTGACTCCACAAAGTCCTCGTACGACTGTCTCTTGCCTTGGACTCTCACGTGGTGGTGTTTTCATCGATGGCGTACTCGGATCTCATCTTTATGTTAATATCATTTGAAGTGTGTTGGTGGGTAGGTTGATAGAGAAGAGGACCTAAAGCGAAAATCGGTGATAACTTTTTAAGGTGGAATGTGTACTATGCGAAGATCTCTGAGGCAAATTTGTTAGGATTAAAAAAAATAATAATAATAATAAAGAAGAGAGAATCTGCTGATCGAGACGGACGTGGAAAGGATCTCGGTTTGGTATCATATCCGATAGAGAATTTATTTTTAATTTGGAAGAGGGGAGAGGATATATTCAGTGACCGACTCATGTTTGCCTGCCCGCTGTCTGCCCAGCGAATGACGTATCCTTCAGCGTGCGTCGGCCTTGCATGAATATTCACATTGTTTTGGCCAATATTGGATGTTGAGCATTGCCATGAATAGACATCGACTAGATAAGGGGCGATGAGGTAACTGACAGTCCGTTAGATCCGGATCTCCACCTTGGATCGCGGTTTAGCCGCTGCATCTCCACCGCCCATCCTCTCGCCCTCCTCCTATAAATACCCGCACTCTCAACTCAAGTCTTCACCTAATGACGTGCCTTTCCTCTGCTATCGTTCCTTGTCGTTAATTTGGTATAACAGACTTCTTGCAGATGATGATGGGTTTTTGGGTTTCTTTTTCATCTTGGAGGTGGTTTGCCGATCAAATGGTTTGAGATGATGGTGATCTCCTCTGGCGAATGCTGACGATCATCTCTAGTCTCTCTGACCGATTTTTCCTTTGCTGCGGTCTCGAAGATTCAGTTTCTTTGGAATCCGTTGTGAGTTCTCCGTGTTTGACTGGGATTTATTGGTACATCATGCCTTCGGCGCAGATTCCTTGATCAAGCATTCCCAGGAACGGCCTGGTCCATGATTTTGAAGAAGCTCCTTTCTGGATATTACTTTCTTTGATTGCGGAATTGGATCCATTGACTTCAGTGAATTCCTATACCCGATGTTGCTTTGTTAATCTGAAGCTTTCATCGGTAGATCATCTCATTATTTTGCGGATTCCTTGATCATGCTTCTCGCCTAAGATCGGAGCTGCTTGAAACTGAAGATTTGATTGGCTTTGTGTTCGTCTGGATTTTTTGACTCAATACTTGCTTTGCGCCTCTTTGTGAGATGTCATATCTGGTGAATGATAGCCTAACAGTTCGGTTTTCTTTGCTTCATCAGAGTTAACATTCCGGTGAATGATGAGTCATTATCAATGATCAGTAGAAGGCTTTTGAGATTTGGGGGATTTCTGCTTGATTAATGAGTGTTCACACTGCTGGATGGTTCGAGTGCTTTACAGAGAATGTTCATTGCAATTACTGGAGGTTTTTCTTTGAGCGGGGAGTAACTCCAATGATCTGGAATGATTGTTTGATTTATGTCGGCTCTGTCATTTGTGGAACAGAAACTTGTGGTAGCATATGTCATGCAGATTCTCTAGTGAAACTATGTGCTTCATAGAAGTTAAGAAGCTGCACGGCTAATCAGAGAATTACTAAAACATGCAGGTTCCTCACTTGTGATTAGGATGGCTAAAATCAGAGTAGTGGTTATCTGCACATTTGGTCATATTGCTATTATAATTCATAGGGGGCATGGTTGATGATGGTTCCCTCAGTCCTGTTCCTTCTTGTTTTTTGGTCAGGTCAAGAGTTAAGAAGTTATTTTTGGAAGTTACTCTTCTTGGCGAATGCTTAAGAACTTTCTGGGGGAATTGATTACTCTTTTTTATGCTTCTTTGGATTCTTTCTTTCCTTTCAGTAGTTCCCGGATTGGAACTTATGTTAAGATTATGCACATTGTGCAGATTCTTTGATCAAGCTCCTTGTGAACAAGCTGAGCCTTAGCATACTTGATAACTGTTTGGACATTCTTTCCCCTGAATTACTATAATATGTTTTATTCCTTGCGGGTTTGTAGATTGCCTGGTTTACGTGGCTAATCTCTAGGACGGTCTCGTGCAGATATTGTAAATTAATTGTTCCTTTTGGCTGAAAAGTGGCATCTCAGCATCTACATGTATCTTCAATTCTGTTCTTGTGGCTGTTTCGTATCAGGTCTAGATCAGGGCTAATGATGGAATTTATTCTTCTCAGCTAATATTTCAGACCATTTTGGGGATTGATTATGCACATCATGCAGACTCTACGATCATACTCTTGGTTTGGAGAATAGACTAGTGTTAGCATACTCTGAGAACTGTTTGGACCTTCTTCCTTGGGTGACTATAATCTACTTGTCAATCTTTGTGACTTGTATTTGGTTTGAGATTGCCTGGTCAACATAGGCTGATTTTTAGAATGGTCTTTCTTATGCAGATATTGTTAAGTAATTACTCCTTTCAGAGGAAGAGTGGGTGCTTGACATCCCCACAAACCTATGTTTGCAGCCTGATTTCCTATGACTCTTAAACTGTATAATTGGCCCCATTCTTTCAATTGCTATTGTTTGTTAACGCGAAACATGTTTTATAGGACTTCTTGCTTCCCCATCCTTGATATCTAATCAGATAATTTATGTTAAGTGCAGATTCTCAGTCCTGATAGGATGCCAAGAAATAAGAGATTGATAAGTAGTCTGTTCTGGTCATTTCAAGAATTTTAAACTACATTACAAGTGAACTGGGGAGTAGGGTTGGTGATGTTACATCCAAATCCCATTTGTGGCTTTTTTTTTGTCAGGTTAGAAAAAAAATAACAGCCAGAATAAGTATTTTGTCTTGGCTAAGGCTGCAGAACATGGGTGCTCTTTTTAACTCAGTTTTCCATTTCTGCTAATAGCATCTTTCCCCTTTCTCTGGTCTCTTGGGATTATGCAGGTCCTGCAGATTCTTTCTTCAAGGTTATTCTTACGTATGACTGCTGCTTGGGTATGCGTTCTCTTAAATAGGGATCAAGTTTGTCTTTAAACTTCCATTTAGAAATTCTCTTCTGCTTTATAGTGCTTGAAACCGATTCTTTGACCTTGCAAGAAGATTATTTCCAGCATGGGTTGTTTTTTTCTCCGTGAAACATATTTTGTTGGACTCTGTACCCTGACTTAAGGTGCATTCTAGAGGAAGGTGACACCGTTTGCATCTGGTTGACCTTTTATTTGTCCAGAGTGACACTTTTCTGTAACTAAAATGTGCAAGCATTAATTATCAAATATATATATGCAGGTGTTCTGTTGATGCAGTACTTTGGACTAAGCTAATTCTCATCTGCAGGGGATTGCAGATTGTGCCTTACCCCTTGGATTTGGTGTTGCAAAATCTCTTAGTTTGAAACTTTTGCCTCTCAAAAACCTTTCTCGGTGATGTTGATATGGTTATATGGGCAGCATAAAAATTTCTTGGTGGAACATTTTTTGTACCGTGCTAGATAAATTGATGCCTCACCAAGGTGATGAAGTGTACTGGGTTTTGTTCATGATGAGTTAAATTCTTTGAAGTGATAACCGGAGAAGTCTGTAAGGGAATAACAGCATTCTTCAATCATGAGTTCAAATCTGGCATTTTCTTGAATCATTCTATTTTTTGATGGACAATGTCTACGATGCTACTGGAAGAAAATTTGTGTTGGTTCTGCTGTAGGATGGGTGAGATCTGGACTTAAACTTTGGATAGAAACCAGGATTTTAGAAGTAATAACAATTGATTGATCTGGTCCTGTTGTAGGAAGAGGAGGTTGTTTGCTGGATAAGGATTGTGGAGCTTGTTCCTTTCCTCGTTCTCATAAAACTTCGCTTAGATGTTGTTGCTTCTTGGATGGTAATTTGTAAGTCTCTGCCCTTTCTACAATTGATGGGTGGTGGATACTAAGCTATTAATTTGCTATTTGGGATCGCAGATATTTGATCTTTTAATTGGAGGGGCTGGTGCAGGACAGTGCATGTTGGTGTATTTGAAAAGGATCCTGCCTTGCGAGTTTTTGTCAAAATCTGTCATAAATTTTGATCTCCTGCTGCTATACAGCTATGTATGACAATAGTTTTCCCTCTCCAGTTGTTTCAGTTTTTTCCTTTTGCTTAGAAGAAAAAAGCTTTAAGGTATATTTCCTTCTCTTAGGTGTACTGAATCTTGCATGGAGGAAAGTCTACTGTATTTGGTGTATGATGATTTATCAGTTCTAACAAAAAAGGATACAATTGAGGTGTCTCTCTGGGCCCAACCACACTATACTGCTCTGTGTTTGTTTCATTGTTGGCATGGCATTTGTGGTTGGAGTGATTTTGATGGATGCCTTTCTCTTGCAACTGTTGGTGACTAGCTTTCTTCAGGTTTCTCTAGTGGCAACAAATATTTATTCGGGTTAATGAGGAATTGTTTGGCTATTTATGAGGAGGTTCTTTCAGCTGTTGATTTACTGGATTTCATTTGCTGGGAACGTCATTTTGGTGCATGTTATCTCTTGTGCTTAGATTCCTACTGTGTTCTGTCTGCTTGTGCTTTGAAGCACCTTTGAGGTCAGAAGTAGAACTTGTGATCTATGGTGGGTCCATTCTGAGGTTGGATAGAATTTTTACCGTGCATTTGGATCTTATGTACTATTCATAATTTTAGTTCCTTTGAGTATGTATTTGTATATATGAAGAATATAGTTTTTTTTGGCATGTGACTGGCACAGTTTTTGATGGTTTTCTATCTCAACTAGTTGTCATGCTGTGATTATCTGATGATTTCCTTTTTGTACCATTACTTGAGGTTAATGTCTAGGTTTTTTAGATTTGCCTGACAACTGTAAAGATAGTTGAACTACTATTGATATCTCTCAAATATTGAGCCAAAGGATTGAAAACTGCTCCTATGTATTTGCTGGATGTGACATCCTCAGTAGCTATCCACCCTAATATAAGAAGTTACTGCAAAGTTCATCCAGATTATGTGGAATTTTGTGATCTTCCTTGAATTGCATCCGGACTTATGTTTAAATCCTCAAGTTGGAGCTGTATTGTACATCTTCATGGTCGCCTCCTAGCTTCTCAATGTATCGGAATGCATGTGGATTTAAGGAGCAATCAGCTGTGACTTTGGATGACTGGTGAGCCGAAGGGAATGCCATTTTGACCCTAGGGGTTTTTGTGTATGCATTCAACTGATGCTAGGAGTTCTGCTTACAGGCTCATCCAAGGTTCAGAGTCTCTGGTGGGTGATATATTATTCAAGAGCTCATACACCTTCCTCTCTTTGCTTCCCATTGTCATCTTCTCTTCAAGTTTGAGCAGTGATTTTTTGCCCAAGGTGTGTGACAGGTATGTTCACTATGCCTCCTAAAAGAACTACGTGGACTCTGATCCTTGTTGTACGGGGTACGTAGGCACCCACATCTCTGTGGAGTTCGAGTCCATCTAATTTTACCATTTCCTTTACTATCACCCCCAGCACCTAATTTACATGCATCCAATCTTGTGTATAATATGCATGTGGTACTGCAGCATTTGTTGTGATTGATATACATGTACTCTCATTCAGTGTTCCTGTTGGTGTGCCATCTTGTTTATTCAGCTCTATGTTTTTCTTTTCTAGAATGTGTGCACTTGCAGAAAAGCTCCTTCAGTCGTTTTCTGTTCTGCCATTTGTGTCATAGCTTCATGTCTGTTTCTATTCTATTAATCCAGTGTCCTAGGATTATTGGAATTGCATTGCGTCTGTGTCACGTTTTATTTCTATGGATCAGGTGTTCAATGATTATGGGCATTTGTGTCTGATCTATTGTTTGTTTTGTTGCTTTGAGGCCCTCTGAAAGTGGCTATTTCCTGTTACTCAGTATATGTCTGCACATCTAACCAGTTCACATCACCTTCTGCTGCTGCAACATCAAGGATTGAGGAAAATGTAGCAAGAAAAAGTAGAGCTGCTAAATCAGAAAATATGCTAGGTCACCGTGTGAAATAGCCATGACATTAGGAGAATTGTGTAGAGATAGATAGTCGAATTTTCAACTATTCACTTTGTAGTTAAGGCAATAAAATTTGTGATAAAAAATATTTTCTTAAGTGCTACTAATTGTTTTAGGAAGATAATAGTAGACACCTATATATATATATATATATTTGAAAGAAAAAAATGATAAAAAAGTAGAATCTATTTTAAGTGGCATCTATAATGTAATTCTATTTGTTTTATTATAATTATCCTTTTAAAATAATATTGATTGATATAGATATATATTAGATAGGTGGCAACGAGTTAACTGCCAACCTATGAGATCAGATCTTCACCTTGGCTTGCAATCTATCCAGCTAATCTCCACTGACTATCCTCTCGCCCTCTCTCATATAAATACCTCACCTGCTGCATAATTTTCATGCATTTTAATGATTGCCACCATCGTTCCTCTTCGTAGTTCTTGATCATTGATTTATTGATTTGTTTATTTTTACATCAGGCTAACCATGATGGATTTTTGTTTCATTGTGTTGGCTGTTTTCTCATCATATTTGGCTTGATGATGATGGTTCTTCAATTTCTTTCTATTTAATGGCTGTTTGCTGATCAGATAGGGTTCTAAATCGTTATTGTTCTTTCCATGATTGACTGGGATTTATTGGTGAATAATGCCTTTGATGCAAATTCCTTGATAAAGCATTGCGGAGATCAGTTGAGTCAGTGATTTCTGAGAAGATTCTCTTTGGATACTCATTTGGATAAAGAGAATTTGACCCTTGACCCTCAGTGAAATTACTATAACTGTTGTTGCTCTTATTTCCGCCTTGTCATCAGCTTTCGGCGTTGGGCCATATTTCCCTTCTGTTCTGTTCACTTCTCCTGTAGTCTCGTAAGGGCAGACTAGCTTACTGTGCCCAAGTCGATCGCAATTGTAGCAGAAATTTGGCAATCTTTCATAGCGGAACCACACCCACTACTTTCCACCGTATTCATCTTCACGATGGAAACCTGATGCCGACGGGTTCTCTATATATAGCTTGACTTTTAACCTCATACAATTAAGATTGCTATTCAGGGACCTTCTCCTGCTAGATCGTAGTCTAGCATCTCGTCGAAGAGACTTCCAATTTTCTCTGCATTGTCCTTTGTCCAGTGATCGAGAGGTAACCCGTGAACTTGAATCCAGAAGGTTGTTGTTTGGAGGCAGAGATCTTGCTTTTTCCCAGGGCTCCATGGACGTAATACTATGTGATGCCACAATACTGACCATGGAGCTTGAATCTCTATTCTGCGGCATTCTGCTGGGGAGTCAAAGGTGAGCCTATAGAGTTTCTCTCCCACGTGTGCTATAAGAATGCCCTCCAAAAGTGTCCAGGAAAACTGAAGACGATCTTGAACTATAGGAGGATGAAGTTCCTTATCAGCCACAATCTTGCCAAACATTACTCGACTCTCAAAGGATTTTTTAGACTTTGTGGGATCAGGGGTAGGATTGGTGGTTAGGGTTGAGACTTGGGAGGTGATCTCTTCTACTGTGGGGATGTCTTCTACCGTGGCGGTGGTGGGCTNAAACATTACTCGACTCTCAAAGGATTTTTTAGCCACAATCTTGACAGCTTATGTTATGGTCTGAGACAAGCAGGATTCAAGAACCGCAGTTTCGTGCTTCTGCTCTCTCTCTCTCTCTCTCTCTCTCTCCCATTATATCCAAGCCATACTGTGCCAGNTGGTCTGAGACAAGCAGGATTCAAGAACCGCAATTTCGTGCTTCTGCTTGCTCTCTCTCTCTCATATAGCCAAGCCATACTGTGCCGGACTTGGCTTCCTTGCAGCTGCAACCGCCCTTGGAGAACAGCACTCATAACAGAGTTCCCAAAGGGAACTGTGCGCTCAGAAGGCCACCGGAAAACGACCTTGAGCCCCAGTATGTANCAAAGGGAACTGTGCGCTCAGAAGGCCACCGGACAACGACCTTGAGCGCCAGTATGCATATATGGTCTGCAGATCGTAACCCAATTCCCTGGAAAAATGGACCCACGATTTACGTAAAAGCTTAAGGCGCAAATATGTAGTTGACTACAGAGGGAATTTCCAGATGTTCTTGTACAGTGTCAATAAAATTCTTACGTTTGACNCATATATGGTCTGCAGATCGTAACCCAATTCCCTGGAAAAATGGACCCACGAGTAACGTAAAAGCTTAAGGCGCAAATATGTAGTTGACTACAGAGGGAATTTCCAGATGTTTTGTACAGTTTCAATAAAATTCTTACGTTTGCCAGGGTTATTTGCCATGTGGGCTCAGGTAGCTCGGAATCGCATGACATTTTCAGGTTCTGAAGGCACAGGCTCGGATCTGCCGACTGTATTTTTATTTGGTTCACTGACAAATTCAAACGTACATGCTTTCTTTTCTTCCTATTGGAGCAAGACTCGGTCGACTTTTTATTTTTTGTTTTTTTTCTCAAGCCTAAAATGCATTCCAAGCGTCAAGGCACTTAAAGGGAAGATGCCACCTATGATCCGGGCAGTCAAGCTTGGTTTGCTGGAGAGCGACGACAGGTAAACCTTGTCCAGCCCTTTTATGTACCACCGTTTGTTTGATGTCAAAAACTAGACTGGAGGGTAGAAGAACTGAACGACGTCACATCCGTATCGTGCAGTAATATGATAATCCTGTATCGCACCATGGAACAAGAGCAACAGTGAACTCTCTACGAATATTAGGAACCCAATCGGCTGGTAGCTGCATTGTCAATGGCCATGCTGACACGCCTGAGGTGATGCCGAGTTTACCATCCGTTTGCCGCTCATCCATGTCGCACTCGATCCGACGAGGCAAATGCGGNTGAACGACGTCACATCCGTATCGTGCAGTAATATGATAATCCTGTATCGCACCATGGAACAAGAGCAACAATGAACTCTCTACGAATATTAGGAACCCAATCGGCTGGTAGCTGCATTGTCAATGGCCATGCTGACACGCCTGAGGTGATGCCGAGTTTACCATCCGTTTGCCGCTCATCCATGTCGCACTCGATCCGACGAGGCAAATGCGGGCATCAGTAGGGTGTGTATTCAAGAAGCAGGGGCGACCTGGAAAAATAGAAAGAAAAAGAAGAAGAAAAAAGGCTGACAGGAGAGCCCCGGTGGAACCAAATATGAGATAAATCAGACGGGAGAAGAGAAAGGCAAGTAAAATTGGATGGACTCGAACTCCACAAATATGTGGGCGCCTACGTGCGCCGTCAGACGAGGATCAGAGTCCACGTAGTTCTTCTACGAGGGGTAGCAACCATACCTGTCACGCCTTGGGAGAAAATCATTGCTCAAACCTGAAGTGGAGATGAAGGCAATGGGGGAGCAAAGATAGGCAAGTCCATGAGATTTACTAAAAAATATATTTTATTATTTAAATCATCTTGAAATTTTGAAATGCATAAAACAATAGACAAGATTTCCTTTTCGATAGTAGAGTAATTCTCCTGTGAGCCTGATCATATATACCAGAATAATATCTTACTAGTAGTTGTTCTTTACCCCTTTTCAATATATTGCTTTAGAATGCATACCCCGTATCCCATTTCAGATACGTCTGTTTGTTTGTACAACGAAATTCACTGTGGGATGAGAAATGACTTAACATGGTTAGTGATGCACTTAGCTGCAGGTCTCCACTTACAATTAAAGCTCGATCTAGCAGAAAGATCTCTCCATGATTGAAGCTGCAAGCCTCCACTATGACTAAAGTTACGTCTCATGTGAAAGTCCTGTTTGAAGGAACCACAAATTATGAATGCTTCACAAATGATAATACCAACAAAAGGCAAACAAGCGATCCAAAATCATTTGAGATGCTTGCATTCAAGCAAAAAAACTTCGAGTGAGCGCTATAAATCCAAAATTCTACGTAAAAAGTACACAGACCAACCACCGGCGTGAATGACTTGATTGATCGATCAATCAGAAAGACCCAAAATCCCTGAAGGATTCTCTGGTCAAGGATAATGTCTTATCACCCATCAATATCTCAAATCTTATGATGAAACAGATTTTAGTACTTGAAGGGAAAGAATGTCCAGATAGCAATTCTCAAGTATGCTCTGGCTCAGCTATGCACTAAGTAGCTTATCAGGGAATTTGCACAATGTGCATAATCCTAAGCATGAGTTCCAAGTTCAAAACAAAAGATTCGAGAACAACAGAAAAGAGAGAGAATCCAGTGAAGCATAAAAAGGAGTAATCAATCCTACCCCCTTGTTAATCCTTCAGCCAATAAATTTAACTTCCAAGCATCGTCTTTAATGTGACCTGACATAGTAATAGTACAGGAACAAGGCTGGAGGGACTATCAGCACCCATACTTTCTAAGGATCATAATTAGAAGCAACATCACCACAGGCACATATAACTTATCAGTATCCAGTCATCCTTAATCACAACTGGGGGATCTGCACATTTAAGTAATTCCCTGATTAGCTGTCCAACTTCACAGAGCATGATAGATGCTACCTCAAGTAAGCTTCTGTGACACATATGATAGAACTAAGCACTCCAGATCATTCACTTCTTGTTCAAACATATTTAGAAAAACCTTCCAATGATTGCGATGAATCCAGTGTTCTCCGATCAGCACACGAACCAACCAAGAGTGCGAATGACTCATTGATCAAATCAGAAAGCCCCAAAAAATCCCCAAAAGCCTTTGCCGATCACATCAGAATCTTGAATCTGATGAAGAAAATACTACCAAACTGGCAGCCTATCATTGACCAAATATGACACCTCAAGGAGAGATGCAGGGCAACTATTGAGTTGGAAAATTAAACACAAAATTGATCAAATCTTCAATTTCGCGTAGCTCCAATTTTAGACATGAAACTTGATCAAGGAATCTGCAAGACATGCGATCATTTTAGAATGCCCATATTCTAGAATGCTTTGGGCTCATCTACATTGGCCATTGAGAATCGATAGACTGGAGCATCTAAATGAAATAGAATGGGTTAAATTGGTATTAGGTCTAAATAAATCTTTAAATCTAACACAGGACATTCAGCAATAGTTCACAATACAAGCTCCAATCTTCATGGATCAACCGTGAAAAATCAGAAATGGAATGCAACAATAGCACTGATCCTATCTTAGTAGTGCAAACTATCAATAGCAGACTCCACAGCCGCCTTGAAGCCTGGAAAAATTCTATTCCTGACAATTTTAACATTCCATGCAGGCTTGACATCAATCATAACATATTCTTCTCTGATGATGTTGTCTCTACAAACGGCACCTGGATCGGGATCGCGTCCACCAACACTAAGGGCAAACTGCCTAATGCATGGGTTTTCAAGAACACAGCTACCAATGCCAAACGACTAACGAGGAGAAGCCATTGCAGCACTAGAAGCTGCCCGATGTGCTGCAAGTATAGATTCCAAACATCTCCGATTATACGGAGATGCCCAGGATGTAATAGAGGAGCTCCTCCGCGAAGGTCCACCTTTGACAACACTCACCAAAGAGGAAACAATTATCCTGCCCACGATCTTGTAAAATGGGCAAAATCTCTATTTTTTGAAGAATCTATTGATATCCCTTCCCTCCCACCCTCCCTCATTTTGTTTTTTCTGAGGCCGGAGGGGATGAAATGGACTCCCTCTTTATACTAGGAAGTTGTTCCTATGAATGAAGATTACGACGACGTATTAGCCCAAAAAAAATAAACCCATAAGCTGTCTGCGTTTCAGTGCATTATTAACCTTTCGGTAGCCTTCATGGGGTTTGACAAATCAAGGAAGATCATATTAAAGACCCAAGCGATCGGTGGAAGCTTATAAATGAAATATTTGTCAAAACCGATAATTGGTCGACATATCAAATGTCCACATACAACTGACAGAATAAAAACAGATCACCAATCGCGATTCTGATTGATCTGGTTTGGCATTGGGGGAGGGGGGGTTGGGGTGGCTGTCCGGTCAATCCGAGGCGAAACTCCCTCATTCATGATCACAAATACGGGCAAAAAGTTTGACTCACATGGAAGCTAGCAATTCTCTCATTTCAGTCACCGAAGGAATGTTCTCACTGGGGTATACTTTTGCAACAAGCTGTCCAAAGCTCTCATACTTGTCCAGGAACTCCTTCTGTCAATATCCGACACAAAAATGGGGAAAAAGAAATTAATAAAAAGGGGAAAGGACAAGTGAAGTACGGGTTAGATATTGTCTCTGCATGAATTGTTTATAAGCCACTGAGATCTAAACATAGGAAAACAGTAAGAGACACAGAAATTTTGTTGCGGAGAGTAGCAAAAGAGAAGCTTTTCCCTAACAGCATGCAATCCCCACATAGTATCATCAAAATGGCACACGATACCTTGCATTTGTCCCACAGTGAAGGCAACAATTCCTCGGAGTTCAGATTCTTCTGCAACTTCTTGTACATAGCGCTTATAGACTTGTCAACCTTTTGTGAAGAAAACCATGAGCGCTATGAGAGTCTGCTCAACTAAAGCTAAAAGAAAGGCAAGCAAAGTTCCTCGACTGACTTACTCCTGATAAGCTGGATTTTAGCATCTTTCTGAGTTCCATCTTCGACAGTCCAATTTGGAAAGGAATCTGACAAATAGCAGTTGAATTAAAGGTTTAGCTATGCCAAAAACATGAGCCTACCCATCAAATCGCTCATGATTACTTAACACTGAGAAACCCTATACATTTGACTGTACCAAAAGTCTACTCAGAGCCGAATCTTAGTATAATCATTTGGTGAAAAGTCATAACGCTGATTTAAGCCAAATGACTAATCAAGAGATCGGCATCTTCAAGCATCCCATGCCCAAAGGTTATTCTACGAAGCTGTGATACTTGTCACTAACTATATGGAATCAAAAGGGACTAACCTCTTCTGGCGCCATTGTGAACATCAAATCCTCAATTCTACGAGCAAATGAGAAGAGTCTTTCGAATTGCTGCAAAAAACAAACTCAATATGGAAGAGAGTCATAAACAGCAAGTAAAATGCATCAGCAATGGAGGGCTCCCATGAAAGTAATGAAATTGACAGGTAACTAAATGCATCCCTTACACCGTATATGATCATGCTGATGTGCCGTGTACAGGCTTGCTCATAAGCTTCACTGGCTTGATGGTAGAATTTGGCCAGAGTTGGGACAACATTAGCTAAATCGTAAAGGCTGCAATTCATTGCTTTTTGGTCATTAGCTTCACCCAAATGATGTATAGTTATAATGAAATTACCGAGGAAAGAGAAAACATACCTGTTTTGAAATGCTGCATAATTCTCTAACAGAAATATGTCAACATATTTCGGGTCTGTCTGAGCAATTTTCTCCAGGTTAACAAACATAATGCTGACCTGTTTGACAATAACACAAGATGTTACAAACAATTAAGTGTCGGCAAGTGCTCATCATTTTGGCCTCTAAAGAAATTGTGTACATAGTTAACTAATAGATAAACTCAAGATGTAAAACCAGTGTTTTTACAAAAATACTGAGAAGATCTTAAAGCTGAAATTTTTGTGGTTGACTAGGGAACTCACTAGTTTGGTGTACGCTTGATCAACAAGATCTCTGTTCTGTCCTTGAATGTACTGCTCCATACGAGTTGCAAGGGTAGCAAATCTGGAGAGATGGTCTTGTGAAGATAACTAGTGTATTCAAATATCTATTACCAATAAAATCCTACATGGTTATTGGAGAGCAAGGTCATCGTCTGTCTAGTTTGTGATAAACCTAGGTATGTCAGTATAAGTTATCCATGAAAAAAGACCTTCAAGCACAAAAGGTCATGCACTCAGTTTATCTGCTTGCATGTGCTAGGTGAGTTAATCAAGTGAGGGCTACAACAAAACCATAATGGAGGAATTTAGTTAAAAGGGAATATTAACAGTGAAACAAACCAAGCATTAGAAGAAATTTCCAAATAAGATGTGACTTCAAAATCCACTATTACCTGAACAAGTCTAACGAAACATGAACACTTTATCATAAGTATCACATTTCTCATTTAACCATTCAGTGCCGATTAGTTGAGAAACAACTCAAAGTTTCATCAGCAATTCCAGAGCGAGATCTTTACAATAATGGTAAAGAACAAACCAATTAAGTTAATCTACCTTGATATGTAGGGCAATACATTGGTTTTTTTCTCACATCTTTCGATCTGGTAACAAGTGTCTTCAACAAACTGCAATTTGAATGTGTCAGGGCATCACGGTCTCTATTTGTGTGGTCAATGTAGTATTGGCAGTGGGGACTAGAGCTTCTTACCCGTCCAAATTGCATAGATATCCTTGATTCGAGGTCATCAAGCAAGAGACGCACAAACCCTGCAGCATCAGCTTTCTGGCCAGAAATATACCGGTCTGTGATCCCGTGCAATGAAATGCAGCGCAAAGGATCTATCTTCCATGTCCAGTCCACAACAGCATAAAAATCCTCCTAGAAATCCCTTATGGCATTGGAATTACTGATCATAAAACGCACTTGTTACATGTAAATATGAAGAAATTGAATAGAAAATAACAGTTACATAGGCTTCACCTGGACACCATCGAGCAGATCCCGAAGAGCTTCATTAAGCACTGCCAGCTCTGCAGAATTTTTAACTGGAAATTCCAGGGAAAGGAACTATCATCGTCTTATTAGATGTAGAATCAACATCTTAGACTTTATTACATCCAAACTAATGAAACAAACCTCCTTTACTATCATTGTCATCAATGTCCATGATACCTAGATCCTCATCATTCACTTGCTCAGGCCTATGGCCGCTGCTGTCCTCATCAGTTGGGACATCAAAGCACATAAAATGCGCAAAGAAAGAGCTCTGTTTAAAAGATAAGATTTTATTTTGTTTTACATTTTACTTCAAATAAGTGACTAGAACATCTGAACGTAGATTCACATAGAGGAGAACCTCATCAACAAGAAGTGGAATAAAGACTGTCAACATTTTGGAATAAGCCTCAGAAGCCGTGGAGCTATCTGGAAGGTTTCCTCCGTGGCTTGAGCCAGTGGGGCCTTCAAGCCAGTTTATCATCACATTTTTTGGCGCTTTTGTACTAGCACGGAGCTCATTTGAGAACTCTTTTACCTTTAAAACGATAAAAAGTAATTGGCACGTTAGTCAAACCTCAAACTAATTTAGAACACACACACACACACACACACACAGAGATAGGAGTATTTTCATATCCTGACCTCTCGACAGAAAAGCAAGTTAAGGGAGCCACTGTATGCTTTCCGCAGGGGGACCAGGCAATTCTTGTCAAGTTTCTGAAATAAAAATAAATAAGTTTTGTATATTATGTAAACATTATGCAACTTGCCTTTAGAAGTGGAATGACTAAAAGCAACTAACTGAAAACAACCTTTAAGTGTTGCAGTAGACGGGCATACATTCTGCATTTGAACCGCAGTTCAGAATGATCGGGCCTCTTCAATTGTCCTCTCTGTTCAAAACAAATGGATAAATTAACTTCCTAATTAAACTGGCCTTGACATTTTCATGGTAAAAGGAGTAGTAAATTTAAAAACCTGAGAAAATAAGTTTTTATCAGCTAACATGGTGTCCACCAAATCAGCAAAGTAATTCCTCAAATAAGCCGAGGCACTGTAGATAAAATTAGACTTGAGTATCTCCAGTTCTCCTCTCCTCTCCTTGACCTGAATACAGTTCCATAATTAGAAAGAAATAAGTAACCATCGAAAGAGTCCATAACCACAGTGCCCTAGAATATGCTGGTAAGCGATTTTTCAAGGTGAAAGAGCAAGCAGTAGTAAAGACATACTGCTCGCATTTTTGCAAAGGCAGGATCCATTTTTGTTGCTTCAAGCCCTCGTAAAGCGCCAAGTAACCATTCGCATGCTTCAATATTCTGATGCATGTCAACCTCCTCAAAAGAACCTCCTGTTAGCAATGCTGCATACTAAACAGAAAAACAGACATTAGATTTATGCTGGGGGCATCAATTTGTCGATGAAAGTATGGATGGGTAGATAATAGAGAAATGGTGGACTGAAACCTCAGCAGGTATGCACAATCCTTCAAGAAGCCTATCTACTTCCTCAGTAAGTAATCTATTATTTACGGATTGCAGCTCCAACTTGTTGTTGCGGGTCTCTATCTGAATGTCCAGAGAGCCAAACATAAAAGGTGACATAGGAGGCCAAAAGTTAAGCCATGAAATATAGGTACACAGAGAATACCAGAGGTGCCTTATTTAGGAAAATACAACAGGAGTAATCAACTCTTCCAGAACACCTTTAACAAATTGTACAATGATTGACAAGCATTTGTCAGTAACTGTTAATAATCGTGAAAAGTATGGGCACTTCAACATACCGATTGGATATCCTCCCTCATGTGTCTTAGTTTAACATTGAAGATGCCTAACCACTCATCCATATCCTCAATGCAGTTTGTTGCCCCCTCAAGTCCTTGCAACACCTGCATGTCCATAGACCAAAAGTAGTTAAGGAATGCATTCATCCATGTAAAAGGCTTTAAATTTCTGCTCATGAGGCAATGTTTATGGACTTTTGTCAGAAATCTTGTCATTATTGAATACCTTTTATTTATTTATTTGAATGACATTAAGGAACACCTTTTATGAGATAGAGAATCAACGATCAGTTTCAAACACGCCAACAGCGTAATACCTCATCTATCATAGGTTCGCATTCCAAAATTGCATGCACATTTGCTGCCTCCAAGGCATGGAGTTCCCGCTTCAACCTTTCAGAGAATGCCTCAGCTTCACCAATGCCCATGACATAACTGCATAATAAAGAGAAATACACTGAGATCATCACGTATACATAACAAGGGAACAGTGCAGGGCATTAGTTGGCTTTTATTGTTAGGTTATTACTCCCACAGATTTAATAGCAACCTAATATTGATATATATCTAATCCATACATTCCTAAAAGAGCCTCCATATCCTCTTCTTCTGCTTGTGAGACTAACTCCCGTTCAACAGTGACTTTCATATCATCTTCTGTCACTGTAGAATCAACAGGGCCATCTGGGACACTCCTTTGAGCTGGAGCTTTGGGAACTGCTGGTGTATTATCCTACATGACATTCATCCATGAAAAGAAAATCAAAGTTATAACAAAGGGCATGAAAGAGCAAGATCAGCCTATACTAAGGATTATGCTCCACGGAGGCAAAATACATTTAGACAATTAAATGAAACAACATTTTTTTATGAATAAAATAAATGAAACAATATTTAGGATGGCAGAAATACCAATAATTTATGAAGTTAAAGAACCGAAAATTTAATCAAGAACTATGATCAAGGGGTCCATCAGTCAAACTCACCTTGGCCCAGAGAGCCATTTCAACAACATCCATACCAACTACTTTCGGAATGCGGCCCAATGCATCCTTGCATATATTTAAGATGTAAAGTAGAAGGCGATTCCTACAAGGGAATTAGTGTTGGGCAATCAATGCCCCTGAAAATTACTAATGAAGGTGAACATATAGATAGTTTACCTGAAACCAGAACATATTGTCATGGAACAAGAAACAATAGTGCCTACCCTTTGTTATCTAGAAAGAACGTAGTGCTACCTGTCATCAGTATTCCGCATTGTCCACTGAGGGGGAGAAACACTCTGGTTCCTGAGGTTATCAAATCCCTAGAAAATTCATAGCAATAAATTAACTTTAATTCCATGCAGGGAAAGCAATTTGAAAAGAAAAAATATCAGAGTTCAAGTTCATGATAAATCCTAAAGTAATACTGTATATGTCACCGAATAAAAAAATAGTGACACTGTACAGGATAGAGGCATACCAGCATAAATGTGCATCCACTAGGGTCATTAGCTATAACCTCAACCTTGGATAGATGCTTCAGTTTGTATAATTTCGCAGGCTGCAAAAGGCAATATTTTCAAGGCATCATTTTCCTACATAATCTACGATAATGGAACAAGGGAGAAAAAACATTTTTTCAACTACCGAATTTTGACAGTTGTAATATAGCTAAAATTAATATATGTATATATATAAAATCTTAAGATTGATCAACAAACTAACTGTACCGTTCAATTCGGTCTGACATAGTAAGTATGCTGCAAGGCTTCGCATCCTATCTTGGTGGTGCAACTACTTCGATTATATGAGAAGTTTCACCGAGTTCTAGTTTTATAATGATAGCACACATAATTAACATGACAAAAAATTGAATATTAAATCAAAGATACATACCTCAAGAACTCCTCCTGTTGAATACTTAAGAACCCGAAGAAAAGCTTTAGTCCGTTGGCCTTTTACTTTCGCTGCATGAAGAAGTTTATGAAGTGACATGAGTGAGAGCAGCTAAGTTGAGCAATCAGTCTCAGGATCATGTGATCTGTGGACAACCACAACCACGACAGCGGTTCAGCTAACAACATTGTGTCCGTTGAACTTATACCAAAGCAAGCAATACAAATTGATTGAAAAGCCGTCCGAATAATTGAAGAAATCCAACCAGACGATCAAACAATGGAATGATCTAGATAGGGAGCTAGATGTACTGGAGAGGGCCAGGACCCTGGGCTTGGCCATGTGGCCGCGGCCGAGCTTGCCGGCCTTGACCCAGGTCCCGTGGCTCTTGGCGACGCGGATGGACATCACGACCTTCTGCTTGGTCCCTTCGATCGCCGCCTCGCAGGCCCGACGCAGCTCCTCGTCATCAGCGCTAGACTTCGCCATTCAACTCCTCGTCGCAATGCCGGCGTGACCACTAGCCGTTTGTTCCGACGACAACGTCAGCAATATCTATCAGCCCCTGAGAGTACTCACGTCGGAAGGAGAGGAGGAAACGCGTACGGCGAGCGGAGTGGGGGCATCCGTCTCCAAATGCTGCCACGTGGCACGGTCTTTTCGGCGAAACGCTTGCGGGTCCTCTCTGTCCCCTCTCTCAACCACACCAACGAGAGCGTGACACGTATCCTAACTTGAGATCAACGGTTATCAACGAAATGAATCAGTCGCGCGCTTGAGATCATCGCGGCGAATAAATCATATGATGTCAGTGAATTGATGTCTGAATTTAGATTTGGTAAAATTTGTAAGTTCTATGGTATGGAAAAATTATCTTAATGTGTAAGTATTTTTAAATTATCTAAAATATTAGATTTTATCCGTTTAAAAGTATAAAAATAAATTTTATAAGAAAGTATGATTAAAAAAATTAAAAAATTTATTTATTATACTGCATATTTATATTATAATAATTATTTTAATATTCATCCAAAACACAAATTTTAAATTAGATGATAGTGATTTTAAAATATAAATTATCTAAATTTATTTTTAAAAATAATTATTTATGTAATTTATATTATCCAAATCCTTTAAAATATAAAATATTTGTATGTAAACTAAAATTTTCATATTACCTAAGATGGTAAAGCCCACCCCATGTCAGACCCAATTGCCAGATCTACCTACATTCACTCATTGCACACATAGGGATAAATATTCACATCAAATAAATAATTCGAGGCTCCATTCAGATCATATGAATTGGGATAATCTATATTAGAATAGATGGACATTTAAATATATCAATTTAACTAAAATCTAAATTGAAATTTAAAAAATTAGAATAATCCGTGATGTTAATATTAACTTCCCGTCATCTTGTCGTATTGGAACCAAAAGCTCTGAAAGGCATTCTATATTACACGCTTAATACATGCCGCGAAAAGAAAGTTGTACCGCTTGAATTCCCAAGGGGGGAAAGAACAATAATGAAGGAATTTCAACTATTTTCCGCTTCCTAGATGTTCTACTTTGCTGTGGTTCATCGGCCCGCGGCTCAGTCCATCGACAGTCTCGAGAGGAGGAAAATGCAGGCAGAGGAGAGCAGCACCGCTCCAGCGAAACACGCAAAATCCACCACTGTGACGACAGGGACGTTGTTGAACCTCTCCAGCATCCCGACTTGGAGTATTATCATCAAAGCATGCCCGATTTTGGACTTCGCCTGTGAAACCGACCGCAGCTCAACCCAGCTGGGGAGGCCCTGAAAGAAGCAGTTTGTGCTAAGCGAGTGACTAATCCAAACCAGACATTAAACCGATATTCAGCAAATTCTTAGGTCCTCACGGATAGAGAGTAAAGGCCGAACAAGCTCGACACGGGAAGCCATGCTTTGTTTGTTCCTGGCTTGGCCTTGGACCCGACGAACATTACATGCAAGCTGACACCGAAGATCAGAATTGCTGTCCCAACGAGGAACATGTCTGCGCAAGGTCGTCGAACATATTCAGTGGAGCTGCATCTCCTAAGAGTGAGAACTGAGAAGTGATATAACTGCAAAGTAAATCCCGACTTACCTAAGGCTTCGATTAGCAGCTGAATCACATGCCCTTGGTCGGTGATCTGCGACATGGAACGGAAGTACTGAACATACGATTCGAGTACGAGGAAGCAGCCCTGCGGGAGAAGGAGACATGATGAATGTAACACAGATGCCTTGATTACTGAGTTCTAATATCAGAAAACGACTCAAGTGGCTTAGGAGTGGAGCTGGTACCTCCAAGAAGCAGAGGACAGAACCGAACAGAGTTCCGGCAACAGCTAAACACGTGAAGAATCGACAGTCGATTATCACCTGCGAAATCGAGCAACATATATATATAAACGCGGGATTCGTGCGTAGGAACGTTTTCCCGACAAAGGGAAGAAATACATGAATCAGTTTAAGTTCAAACGCTGATCGATATGGAAACAGAACCCATCCCCGCATACCCTCTCGACGAGCATCTGGATGTCCATTTTCCTCGGCCTCCACTTCGCAGCAGTTCTGAGGAATACAAGTGTGCCTTCAGCTGCATCAGCCACCAGATTGAAGGCCAAATCCACCGTCTGGTTCCACCTTAGGTCGGTTGTGCTTACACCCTCCGGTGCAACCACCGGTGACGCCTTCACAGAGACATCTGTCAGTCTCCTCTCGGCCAACAGCTTGGGAGGTGGCCTCCGAAGATCCCCATAGAACGCAGGAGCCTTGCCTAGACACGCCGCTGCCCTGCCCAATTCGCCAGGCAGACGTTGACCGAAAGGCAGCTGCCTGTGCGGCTTGGAATGGAGCAGTAATCTACTGGAAGCCATTGGCGCTTTATTGGGCGCTTTTCACTTACTTCTATTCTTTATGGTCCGGAGATTTGGTCATATATATGCGGAGCTGAGACGTGTGGCAGAAATGGAGAAGATTCGCAGCATATTAGCTCAAGCCTTGTCGCTTTCCCATTTTCTTGGAAGGGTGGGCTTTGAATGGACGAACCAAAAACAAGAGCGGTGGATGAACATAAATCAATTGAGTTGATTTAATAGTTGTTAAGGTGTTGATTGAATTCATATACACTAAAAAAAAAATTAATAATTAAGAGAATTTTATAAATTATTAAATCGATTTCTTGTATTTACTCATTATTTTATTGAATTTCATACATATATATATATATATACACACATATGTGTGTAAAAGAATTCTGATTTTTCTTTCTTTTCGTCGACTACTAGTCAACGGGTGGGACAAGGAGCTTTCTGGGTCAGACACGTGGCGGTTAGAATTCTTTTCTTCGTGTTGAATGGAAAAGTTGCCACCTCCCTGGAAAAAGAGTCGGAGAAGGATACCTTCCAGATCCTTTTTGGGTTCCATTTCGACGGTCCCCGAAGGAGTCTCCCAGGAACAGCTGTCGGATGTCGGCGCACGTGACTGTGGAGCGTGGACGAACGAGGAAGGAAGCTCGCCTGCTGAATCCGTCTCTTCTCGTCCTTCTTTTGGCATGAAACGGTGTCGTTCACATTCTCCTCGGCAACACAGACTTCAAGGAGAGGGCACACGGACTCTAAGGGCACCTCAATTCCATAAATTGACCATACCTACACTTCTTTCGCCCGAAAACGGACCATTCACACACTTGTATACTTCCGGGCACCAACGATATAGTATTATTAAGTGCTTTTGCAACTCCATTGCGATGTGGGTGTCTAAGCTAACCAACAGATAGAGATACCATAAATGTGCTCCGACATCTTATTTAGAAAAGAAATGAAATGTGGACGGTCACAATTGTTTCAGATTTCATTTCTGCTCTAATTTGATGCCCTTCGTGGAACATGCGTCAGATCGGGCAACACTGGAGGTGGTGACAACCACGCTAGTTGGAAAACATGTGCCATTAAGCTAATGCCCACTACATGTCTACTGTAACCTTTCAGTAACCCAAAAGCATAGATCCGAAATTGTGAAAATTCTTCCAAGCTTAAGGGTCCCTGATATTCATACACTGGATACTGTACAAACATTACCCTCACTTGCATCAGTAGTTTTCTGATACAGGTCTTGAAGGGAAGAGCCTCAGAAGAAAAGTAACAAGTGACCAAAGGCATAACAGGCCAAGAACTTGGAAACTCACAATCATGGCTACTAAGGCACCACTCTTATCGAGCATTTCCGGAGTGGAGGGAAGATCTTTCATGGCAAACATCAATCGCTCGATGTAATGTGCAGCCTTGGTCAGCTGGTACAATCGATATACCTGCCAAACAAACAACACAAATGATATCAGAATCGCATTTCCAATGTGAAATATTAAGGACCTTTTAGCCACCTAGTCAATTACATACTCCTACACTACCTAACTGCAGTGTGAAGAAAGATGAAGAGCTCAAAGGAGAAACTAACAAGCAACCAAGATCATAGAGATTCCAAACCCTGCTCTAAAACCCTGAGAAAATTGTGCATTTATAGAATATAAGGTGGTGAATCCACCCAAATTCTACAACCAGTAAACAGAAGAATGAAATATTTATTTACCTCAAAAACTATTGGAACCACAGGCCAACATGAGGATTGGTTCCTGTCCATAATCTTCTCAAAGAGAAGTTGAGCAACACAGCCAATCAGAAAAGGAGCCACTGCAACAAAGGCTGGAACTCCAACAACTGGCCAGGTTATGTATACCATGAAGAGCGGAATCACGACCTTGAAACCCATTGTTAAGAAGACAGAGTTCAAGTATCCTCTGAGGCCTGTTATGAGGCTCCATCTCTTTGCGCTGAATTGAAGAAATGGTCTCTGAATGCGGTCAGTAATAAGCAAGAACGTTGCAAGACCGGCATAAAATATTGCCTCAAAGAAGAAAGAAGTTGTGATTTCTGCAGAAGGAAATAAATGGATGCAAATTGATGAGCTCATTCATGCCA
>CXYZ01003051.1:729889-754669 GCA_900006705.1 Sonneratia caseolaris
CAGGCGGAGGCTCGTGGACTTTTGTCGGCCTCAAGAATAGTTTGGTTGCAAGATTGTTAAACTGATTAATATTTTGAATGATTCCGTTAAGTGCTCTGAACAATGTGACAGTTGGGATTGCTATTGGGTGTCGTGCGATGAATTTACACATAAAACAGAACCCAAAAATCAAAATGGTAGACCGGTTCTTGCAGTTTAATTAACCAATCAACCATACCATCACAAGACATAGAATCAATTAAATGTAATTGGTTGAATTAACTAAATGGATATCAGTTATGAGCTCCAATTTAGAATTTAATTTTATTCAATATTCATTTAGAAAACCGTATCGATTAATCATGACTCGTTAGACCGATCTTTCGAATCATTAATAACAAGACTTTTCAAGTTTTGAGGTGTAACTAGTTTAGAAATAGTATATTTTTTTATTATTTTAAAAAAAATTAAATTTAAATAGTATAAATGAAGAAATCTCATGTTGAAACCGTCTAATTATCAACCTTGTTCAATAATAATACACTCTTTAATTCGTACTTCCCCTTGTGATGTGCAATAATAATACGACGCCTCACGCAACCTGCTAACCCCACAACCAGACATAGTTGCAGGTGCCCGGTGTAAATTGGCCCACCGACAACGGTCGCACACAGTTCTCCCCCATGGCACATGTGCCCGGGAGCACGTTCAATGTACCCTCTTTAATCTAGACTCGAGCGTAGCGCCGCTTTCACCGCAAGAGCCAGAATTTCCAGATCATAAAATTTTTCATTTCGATAAAATTTGAAATGGAAAATTATTCGAGGGGAAAAAAAAAGAAGTTTAATATTTTTAATAAAGTTTAATATTTTTAATTAGTAATTTTNATATATATATATATATACACACATATGTGTGTAAAAGAATTCTGATTTTTCTTTCTTTTCGTCGACTACTAGTCAACGGGTGGGACAAGGAGCTTTCTGGGTCAGACACGTGGCGGTTAGAATTCTTTTCTTCGTGTTGAATGGAAAAGTTGCCACCTACCTGGAAAAAGAGTCGGAGAAGGATACCTTCCAGATCCTTTTTGGGTTCCATTTCGACGGTCCCCGAAGGAGTCTCCCAGGAACAGCTGTCGGATGTCGGCGCACGTGACTGTGGAGCGTGGACGAACGAGGAAGGAAGCTCGCCTGCTGAATCCGTCTCTTCTCGTCCTTCTTTTGGCATGAAACGGTGTCGTTCACATTCTCCTCGGCAACACAGACTTCAAGGAGAGGGCACACGGACTCTAAGGGCACCTCAATTCCATAAATTGACCATACCTACACTTCTTTCGCCCGAAAACGGACCATTCACACACTTGTATACTTCCGGGCACCAACGATATAGTATTATTAAGTGCTTTTGCAACTCCATTGCGATGTGGGTGTCTAAGCTAACCAACAGATAGAGATACCATAAATGTGCTCCGACATCTTATTTAGAAAAGAAATGAAATGTGGACGGTCACAATTGTTTCAGATTTCATTTCTGCTCTAATTTGATGCCCTTCGTGGAACATGCNTTGCTGTCCCAACGAGGAACATGTCTGCGCAAGGTCGTCGAACATATTCAGTGGAGCTGCATCCTAAGAGTGAGAACTGAGAAGTGATATAACTGCAAAGTAAATCCCGACTTACCTAAGGCTTCGATTAGCAGCTGAATCACATGCCCTTGGTCGGTGATCTGCGACATGGAACGGAAGTACTGAACATACGATTCGAGTACGAGGAAGCAGCCCTGCGGGAGAAGGAGACATGATGAATGTAACACAGATGCCTTGATTACTGAGTTCTAATATCAGAAAACGACTCAAGTGGCTTAGGAGTGGAGCTGGTACCTCCAAGAAGCAGAGGACAGAACCGAACAGAGTTCCGGCAACAGCTAAACACGTGAAGAATCGACAGTCGATTATCACCTGCGAAATCGAGCAACATATATATATAAACGTGGGATTCGTGCGTAGGAACGTTTTCCCGACAAAGGGAAGAAATACATGAATCAGTTTAAGTTCAAACGCTGATCGATATGGAAACAGAACCCATCCCCGCATACCCTCTCGACGAGCATCTGGATGTCCATTTTCCTCGGCCTCCACTTCGCAGCAGTTCTGAGGAATACAAGTGTGCCTTCAGCTGCATCAGCCACCAGATTGAAGGCCAAATCCACCGTCTGGTTCCACCTTAGGTCGGTTGTGCTTACACCCTCCGGTGCAACCACCGGTGACGCCTTCACAGAGACATCTGTCAGTCTCCTCTCGGCCAACAGCTTGGGAGGTGGCCTCCGAAGATCCCCATAGAACGCAGGAGCCTTGCCTAGACACGCCGCTGCCCTGCCCAATTCGCCAGGCAGACGTTGACCGAAAGGCAGCTGCCTGTGCGGCTTGGAATGGAGCAGTAATCTACTGGAAGCCATTGGCGCTTTATTGGGCGCTTTTCACTTACTTCTATTCTTTATGGTCCGGAGATTTGGTCATATATATGCGGAGCTGAGACGTGTGGCAGAAATGGAGAAGATTCGCAGCATATTAGCTCAAGCCTCGTCGCTATCCCATTTTCTTGGAAGGGTGGGCTTTGAATGGGCGAACCAAAAACAAGAGCGGTGGATGAACATAAATCAATTGAGTTGATTTAATAGTTGTTAAGGTGTTGATTGAATTCATATACACTAAAAAAAAAATTAATAATTAAGAGAATTTTATAAATTATTAAATCGATTTCTTGTATTTACTCATTATTTTATTGAATTTCATACATATATATATATATATACACACATATGTGTGTAAAAGAATTCTGATTTTTCTTTCTTTTCGTCGACTACTAGTCAACGGGTGGGACAAGGAGCTTTCTGGGTCAGACACGTGGCGGTTAGAATTCTTTTCTTCGTGTTGAATGGAAAAGTTGCCACCTCCCTGGAAAAAGAGTCGGAGAAGGATACCTTCCAGATCCTTTTTGGGTTCCATTTCGACGGTCCCCGAAGGAGTCTCCCAGGAACAGCTGTCGGATGTCGGCGCACGTGACTGTGGAGCGTGGACGAACGAGGAAGGAAGCTCGCCTGCTGAATCCGTCTCTTCTCGTCCTTCTTTTGGCATGAAACGGTGTCGTTCACATTCTCCTCGGCAACACAGACTTCAAGGAGAGGGCACACGGACTCTAAGGGCACCTCAATTCCATAAATTGACCATACCTACACTTCTTTCGCCCGAAAACGGACCATTCACACACTTGTATACTTCCGGGCACCAACGATATAGTATTATTAAGTGCTTTTGCAACTCCATTGCGATGTGGGTGTCTAAGCTAACCAACAGATAGAGATACCATAAATGTGCTCCGACATCTTATTTAGAAAAGAAATGAAATGTGGACGGTCACAATTGTTTCAGATTTCATTTCTGCTCTAATTTGATGCCCTTCGTGGAACATGCGTCAGATCGGGCAACACTGGAGGTGGTGACAACCACGCTAGTTGGAAAACATGTGCCATTAAGCTAATGCCCACTACATGTCTACTGTAACCTTTCAGTAACCCAAAAGCATAGATCCGAAATTGTGAAAATTCTTCCAAGCTTAAGGGTCCCTGATATTCATACACTGGATACTGTACAAACATTACCCTCACTTGCATCAGTAGTTTTCTGATACAGGTCTTGAAGGGAAGAGCCTCAGAAGAAAAGTAACAAGTGACCAAAGGCATAACAGGCCAAGAACTTGGAAACTCACAATCATGGCTACTAAGGCACCACTCTTATCGAGCATTTCCGGAGTGGAGGGAAGATCTTTCATGGCAAACATCAATCGCTCGATGTAATGTGCAGCCTTGGTCAGCTGGTACAATCGATATACCTGCCAAACAAACAACACAAATGATATCAGAATCGCATTTCCAATGTGAAATATTAAGGACCTTTTAGCCACCTAGTCAATTACATACTCCTACACTACCTAACTGCAGTGTGAAGAAAGATGAAGAGCTCAAAGGAGAAACTAACAAGCAACCAAGATCATAGAGATTCCAAACCCTGCTCTAAAACCCTGAGAAAATTGTGCATTTATAGAATATAAGGTGGTGAATCCACCCAAATTCTACAACCAGTAAACAGAAGAATGAAATATTTATTTACCTCAAAAACTATTGGAACCACAGGCCAACATGAGGATTGGTTCCTGTCCATAATCTTCTCAAAGAGAAGTTGAGCAACACAGCCAATCAGAAAAGGAGCCACTGCAACAAAGGCTGGAACTCCAACAACTGGCCAGGTTATGTATACCATGAAGAGCGGAATCACGACCTTGAAACCCATTGTTAAGAAGACAGAGTTCAAGTATCCTCTGAGGCCTGTTATGAGGCTCCATCTCTTTGCGCTGAATTGAAGAAATGGTCTCTGAATGCGGTCAGTAATAAGCAAGAACGTTGCAAGACCGGCATAAAATATTGCCTCAAAGAAGAAAGAAGTTGTGATTTCTGCAGAAGGAAATAAATGGATGCAAATTGATGAGCTCATTCATGCCAACTGTAAAGTATGACTAGCATATATCAATAGAACAATGCTCAGATAGATGCCACTGAACTTCATGCAGATATACTTCTGCTCCTTTTGTTGTCTCATTCAACAGACGAAAATACTTCTTCATCCCTTCAATTACAGTGTCATTGTCTTCTACAACCTTGATGAGTTATAAGGTCCATAAACGCATTGCAAAATCAAAGCCTTTATAGATTGTCAGACAAAACAAAAGACTAACACTTTAAACTAGCCAACTGTTTTTACCAAAAACAATAAGAGCTAGTCTTCCCAGGGAACCTCTGCCAAAGTGTACATTGCAGTTTCACCACATCTAAAATATGAATCGTAAGTAAGTACATGATTAGATCCCAACTATAAACTATGGTCGCAAACATGGCCCTCAAAACTAAGACCCTATGGCTCAGGATCAGATCCCAACCATGAAATTTTATCTCCCTGATATCTTCCAGATATTAAATCGTGAGAGAAGCACAAACATAATGAGTTCAATGTAAAAGAGGCTACTGCATAACAAAGTGACAAGACATCATAAAGCTCATTAGAATTTCTCTCCTTACCCACAAGAGTCTCGTTCTTCACAAAGGCCTCGATAGCATTACCAACAAAGAACTGCGGGAGAATCAATGATGATATCAGGGCAACTGGGGCCAGAAGCCACAGAAAAGAGCCCTTGTCCTCCACGAAAGGTGCCGATTCCAACTTTCCTTCGTCAACTAACTGGTGAGTTAATCCATAAAATGACACCGATCCTGATTTACCCCGTAATGGCTCCACCCCACCACTTCTGATAGTTTGTAAATCACTGCTTCCCTTTTCACCAGAAAGTCCTACGCTTCTTGTCGAGTCAGAACTCGAAGCACACATTGTAATTCTACCGCCTCTCTTCAGATTAAGCAATAAGGACACCTCAAACATCTGCTTCGAGCTGGGCCTCAAACAAGCTGATTCAAATCCCTCAGTTAGACTACAGTGATAGTTCCAAATGTTAAAAATCATGACAAACCCACCATTCAAATTCTAGTAAAGCGTCGAAAAGAAAGAGACTGCACCAGTTTCCAATTCTTATTACCCCAGCACAAACTGAAGAGTACTTACTGGTCGAAGTATTCTGTCTCCGAAGCACCATTTGATTCTTCAAGCTCGTGCTGCTCATGGAAACCTAGAGAACACAGAGAACGCAACTTCAAGAAACAATTGAAACGAGAAGAGAGCGTCGAATGCACGAAAGCACGGTGAACCGGGAGACGAGGTTCGAAGGGACTCGAGCTAAGCTTACCGATTGCAAAGAGAACAGGCTTTGATGCCCAAGAAGTTTGAACTTGGGGACGGACAACCCGCGACAAACGCACTGCATCTCCATTGTCAGGGGGAAGAGGGCCAAGCAGAGGTACAGGGAAATGCAGTTTCTTCCCAGATTTCAAATCAATTTCGTTAAACCCTAAAGGCTTTTCGTTTCACCGTACGCGGTTCGGTTTGGTTCAACCCGGTTTAAAAACCGTTTTTGAACCGAAATCGAACCGAATATTCCGATCTCCTTTTGATTATTTCGATCCAATTCGGACTACCAAGTCCCAGCTACAGTCATTCAACCTCAGAATATCTAAACTATGTAGACCGGTTCTATAACTAATATGACATACCACAGATTCAACACTACAAACACACGAAATTTTGGAAATACTTACGGTCTCTCAAAATCCACGAGAGACATAAGGTACATTTGTGAGGCATAGCCACAAGCTCTCTCCTCCGGTTTCAAGGCGTGAATGAAAAATTGTCCATTGTGTGAAGTTGGGGCCGGACGAAGCCACTCACATGCTTAAGGAGTGTACCTTTTTGTCGAATTGCATGGAGAGAATCTCATTGAAAAGTTTATTAACCCAATCCTCAGTACACGTAGTTCTCCCATTCTAAACATTATTGCTTTCATGGTGGACCCATCAAATGGACAAGTAAGCTTAGAAGAAAAGCGAAAATAAGTTGTTTTTTG
Source organism: Sonneratia caseolaris (assembly GCA_900006705.1). Classification (NCBI taxonomy): domain Eukaryota; kingdom Viridiplantae; phylum Streptophyta; class Magnoliopsida; order Myrtales; family Lythraceae; genus Sonneratia; species Sonneratia caseolaris. The sequence goes on from CXYZ01003051.1 coordinate 736,429, forward strand.
TGCAAATTTTCTTTATAGCCTGTGGAAGATGAGAATTGATATATATCTCATGCAAGGAAGAGAGCAAACTTGTTTTTCTTCCTAAAGATTATGAGCAACCAATTTGAGCGGCATAATAAGAACATTGGTTCAGCAAATAATGAAGAGGGTAGCATGTCCTCAACCACTGCATGCATTAAATAGCATTAAAAAAAATAGAATCTAATAATGGTATAATGATATTTACTGACGCGTCCAGGAAATCTGATGGGAGGACACGTGTTACAGGACTTGGACTCGAGGGGTGGATGAGTAATTTTATCTCGGTATCAGAATTGTTATTCGGTATCCCCTACTCAGGCGGAGGCTCGTGGACTTTTGTCGGCCTCAAGAATAGTTTGGTTGCAAGATCGTTAAACTGATTAATATTTTGAATGATTCCGTTAAGTGCTCTGAACAATGTGACAGTTGGGATTGCTATTGGGTGTCGTGCGATGAATTTACACAGAACACAGAACCCAAAAATCAAAATGGTAGACCGGTTCTTGCAGTTTAATTAACCAATCAACCATACCTTCACAAGACATAGAATCAATTAAATGTAATTGGTTGAATTAACTAAATGGATATCAGTTATGAGCTCCAATTTAGAATTTAATTTTATTCAATATTCATTTAGAAAACCGTATCGATTAATCATGACTCGTTAGACCGATCTTTCGAATCATTAATAACAAGACTTTTCAAGTTTTGAGGTGTAACTAGTTTAGAAATAGTATATTTTTTTATTATTTTAAAAAAAATTAAATTTAAATAGTATAAATGAAGAAATCTCATGTTGAAACCGTCTAATTATCAACCTTGTTCAATAATAATACACTCTTTAATTCGTACTTCCCCTTGTGATGTGCAATAATAATACGACGCCTCACGCAACCTGCTAACCCCACAACCAGACATAGTTGCAGGTGCCCGGTGTAAATTGGCCCACCGACAACGGTCGCACACAGTTCTCCCCCATGGCACATGTGCCCGGGAGCACGTTCAATGTACCCTCTTTAATCTAGACTCGAGCGTAGCGCCGCTTTCACCGCAAGAGCCAGAATTTCCAGATCATAAAAATTTTCATTTCGATAAAATTTGAAATGGAAAATTATTCGAGGGAAAAAAAAAAGAAGTTTAATATTTTTAATAAAGTTTAATATTTTTAATTAGTAATTTTTGAGATTATATTAATTAGTTAATTTATTAAATAATATATTATATAAATTAAATTTTACCGATAATATTTTAATATTAATATCCTGAATTTTAAACCTTCACATCAACTGAGTATATAATATTAAATTTACCAACAAATTAACCGNTTAATTAATTTATTTATTAAATAATATATTATCAATTTAAAATTTACTCATAATTTTAAACCTTCAAATCAACTTAGTATATAATATTAAATTTACCAACGAGCTAACTGTAGCATGCTATAAATAAAGTCCAATGACTTTATGCTGAAGCCTCTAAGTTTATTAATATTATTCTACCCTGCGTGCGCCACCTTCCCACCACATCTTTGATGCCTTCCTCTTTTCATTATTTAATTAATTGAGTGAAAAGCTCTCTCTCTCTCTCTTCAGCAGCAATCAGCATAGAGCATAGTCATCGTCAATGGCTACCTCTTCTTCTTCTTCTCCTCTGACACTTCCTTCTGTCCATCTCCGCCAGCTCAACTCTTCCCGCCGCCGTTACCTCCACCGGCCCCACCTCTCGTCGGTCACCTCCCCACCTCAGGAGCCCGGCCCGAAGCTCCCCCTCCGCAAGATCCCCGGGGACTACGGCCTCCCCCTGATCGGCCCCATCAAGGACCGCCAGGACTATTTCTACAATCAGGGCCGAGACGAGTTCTTCAAGTCCCGAGCCCTCAAGTACCGGTCCACCATCTTCCGGGCCAACCTCCCTCCCGGTCCAACCGTCGCCCGGGACCCCAGGGTCGTCGTCCTCCTCGACGGCAAGAGCTTCCCGGTTCTGTTCGATGTCTCCAAGGTCGAGAAGAAGGATCTCTTCACCGGCACCTTCATGCCCTCCGTCGACCTCACGGGCGGCTTCAGGGTTCTATCCTACCTCGACCCCTCGGAGCCCAACCACGCCAAGCTCAAGCGGCTCATGTTCTTCCTCCTCCGATCGAGCCACGAACGGATCATCCCCGAGTTCCGCTCGAGCTACACCGAGCTCTTCGACTCCCTTGAGGCCGAGATCACCACCAAAGGGAAGGCCTCCTTCGGGGAGGCCAACGACAAGGCGGCCTTCAACTTCCTAGCCCGGTCCTTGTACGGCGTCGATCCGGCCAACACGAAGCTCGGCTACGATGGGCCAAAGCTGGTCGGGAAGTGGGTCTTGGCCCAGCTTAGCCCGATCCTCGTCCTCGGCCTCCCGAGGCTCCTGGAGGACCTCCTCCTCCACACTTTCCGCCTGCCGCCCTTCCTTGTCAGGAAGGACTACCAGCGCCTCTATGACTTCTTCTCCGCCTCGTCCGGGCCAATCCTCGGCGAGGCCGAGCGGCTCGGAGTATCAAGGGAGGAAGCCTGCCACAACCTGATCTTCGCCACGTGCTTTAACTCCTTCGGTGGGATGAAATTCTTCTTCCCAAACGCGATCAAGTGGATCGGACGCGCGGGGATCGGGCTCCACACCGAGCTTGCCAGGGAGGTCAGGTCTGCCGTGAGATCGACGGGCGGGAAGGTCACTATGTCCGCAACGGAGCAGATGCCGCTGATGAAGTCCGTCGTCTACGAATGCCTCCGCATCGAGCCCCCCGTGCCGCTCCAGTACGGCAGGGCAAAGCAAGATCTAGTGATCGAGTCCCACGATGCTGCCTTCGAGATCAAGGAAGGCGAGATGCTATTCGGGTACGACAATGGTATCCCATTCAGCATGAGGCATGAATTGCTCCCATGATCTCCGGCAGCGTTCTTTGTCGTCTAACACGACCAAAATCATTGGTCTTGGTGGTTGTCAGGTACCAGCCATTTGCCACCAAGGACCCGAGGATATTCGAAAGGCCCGAGAAGTTCGTCCCCGATCGATTCGTGGGGGAGGAAGGTGGGAGGATGCTGAGGCACCTCCTCTGGTCAAACGGGCCCGAGACCGAGGACCCGACTCCCTCCAACAAGCAGTGTGCGGGGAAGGACTTCGTGGTGCTGGTGGGCCGGCTGCTCGTGGCGGAGCTCTTCCTCCGCTACGACTCATTCGAGATCGAGGTCGGTAGGTCGCCGCTAGGGGCCTCTGTCACGCTAACGTCCCTTAAGAAGGCCAGCTTCTGATCCTCGATCCTCAAATTGTCCCTTTTGCTATTCCTAACTTTGTCCTGATTAATTATTGAACAACCGTACCTATGGCCTTAATATCTATATATTTCTTGGGGGTCGCGGAGAACGGGACCCTGCGTGACTTATTGTAGGATATGGATATTTTCCATTCTTGGATGAAGTGGCCGCCCGGTCGAAAATTGACAAACCTGTTAAATGTGTAGTCGCCCACCAATTCTTTTTTCTCGGATTATCTTAGTCGCTATTCCGATCTAATAATAATTACGAATTCATCATCAAAATAGTCTAAATATCTACTATGGCAAAAATTCGAGTGACTGTCCGCGTGGCACTATTAATAAGATTCCATGTCTAATCTCCCTTCTTATTGGCTAATATCAAGACCGAGTTGGTGTTGATGGAGGAGTTACAAATCTTGATCGGAATCGGTGGCCAAGAAAATTGAAGGTCCGGGTCGGTGGCGGCCGCTTATAAATTTAAGGACCATTTCGACAGTTATCTCGACACAATTCAATTTTTATCCATATAATTTTGCAGTTACAATTGTTTCATAAATTTTATTTTGTTTTCTAATAGGGGAAAAATTTTATGAAGAGAATTTTATATATAAAAAAAAAAAGACAATTATTGGCCACTTTGATAATGGTGGAGCTGTGGGGGCCCTCTCTTTATGCTTTTTGTTTTAGGTGGGAAATCTCACCTTTTCGACCGGCCGAATGATGTCAAAATCTACGAGTCCCGTCTATCGGGTTAAGCATTAGGTTGATGCAGATTCAGTCTTTTATTAGACTCAATGACCTCGATAATTCTAATCTTTGCCCATATAAACTCGACGGATTTCTCAACATGGTTCATTATCTGAATCACAATCACTGCACCTCCGTAGAGTCCAGCATTCCGCCGGTACAAGTCTAAGGAAGAATTCATTATACGCTTAGATAAGTCGAATACCTTATCTCTATCAGTCCTCCTCCTTGTCTCCATGATGATTGGGAATAAAGCTTTGAATATCTTTGGGGATGTACAGTTGCAAAAGGCCATACGCTTACTCCCTTTTCTTGCTACCTCACCTCACCCTTCCTGGCCAGTTTGAGTGTAGGCCCGGTTTACCTCTTCACCAAACCCCTTGTCTGGATTGGAGTGAATGGAAAGGGAGCAAGAGGGGCAATGTGGGGTAGAGGCTGCAAAAATGGCACGGCAGAAAAAAAAAAGAGAAATTTTTAAAAAATAAATAATTATATTTTAATAATTATCTCANTTAAATAATAATTATATGATAAAAAACAAAAATTTGTACAAATTCATGAAGGGAACGGGGTGCCCGAGCCGTCTGAGTTTTTATGCCGTACCGGCCCTGTTCGAAAATTGCCAGGTTTAAATGGGGAGAATGGATGAGAAAAATCAACCAGTATAAATATAATTAATTAATATAAAGACAAATATGTCTTTTTTTTTACTTTAGGCATATTTGAGATTAGCTCATAAGTTTATTGTTAACATATTCACAATTTTATCTAAAAATTCATACACAGGAGGGATGCAATTCAATCGGCCTACTAATTTAACATGAATCACAAAATTTTTTATATTTATTTATTTTTATGTAAGTTTTCTATATAATAAAAAATATATATTTTTTACCTTTGATTGGTTTGGAAGGAGATTTCCGAGTTGAAAGCACAGAGAGACCACAATCGCACGGTCAGAGTGGGGGAGGGGATTAGACGCATATCTTTTTTAATTTTATAAAAATTTAAGGCGTAATTTCGTAGATTTCATTTTTAGAAATTCATTAAAATGGCTGCGACGGACCGAGCACCTGACCGGAAGACGGCACGATCCCCCCGGTAATCTCCTCGCGGATCAGCAGAACATGGAGGGGGAGGCGGTGGAAGACTGGCATTAGAGGCCGCCGCCTGGTCCAGCGGAGCTTGCCTTGTCAGGCGAAGAGCGACCTCGGTCTGGTTCTGGATCGACTCTTTCTTTCCGTCGGCTGCTGCCATTGCTTTGATTTGATGTTTCTCTGTGAAACCACGGCAACGGACAGCCGCGATATCCGCCGGGTCATCGAGATTCTACGACTGTGAATTCATGGAGGCTGCAGTTACGAGAATCATCTGATTTAGAAAACGGAAACGATATACTACCGCGGACGGACTTGGAATCACCGATAATTCGGCGGATTTGCAATACTATCCATTATCAGAGGAGAGAGAATTGCAGCATCTTCGGTTTGATCGAATTATATATGGGCCGTGCCCTGAAGTGTAGCACACAGTCCAATCAACTGAAATTGGGCCACGGCACTTCCGTCCTTACACAGGTCCATCAAGGCATGAATCCTCCTCTTTCAACTTCACTCCTTTTGAGTTGGAAAAAAAAAACCTCGTGATTCTAGAAGAGATATATATATATATCTATATGTTTTGTATAAATTGATTGGCATTTAGAAGTTATTAGACCATGACTAATCCAATTTGAGCCTGATTGACTCACTAGAGAGGGTGGGGTTATTCTTTTCATTGAGAGAAAGATGTGTCGAATCATCTCGATCAACTTATTATTGATGATTGATTTCATAAGAGATTTAAGGGAGGGAGTAAAAGGATGTAAGAGATACTAATTCGCATTTGAGTAGGATCGGTCGATCAAGTATTAAAACTATCAAAATGAAAGTTATTTTCATTTGTGAGACTCGACCGAGACCATACTTCTCTTACGACCGACCAACTCATGTTCCTGTTGTCCAACTCGCCTGAGATCACCTTATCTCGTGCAAATGATTCACGATGTATTAATTAACAAAGAATAAGTAGTGAATTATATTATAGTTCTGGTATGATATACTTTTTCGCATTAATTTCTGAAAAATCGCAGCACGTGGGTAGGGCCATGTGGCTTAGGCAAAAGATGATCGAGCGATATGGAAAGGACACCATCGGACATTGGAGAGTTTCAATAAGTGGGACTTTTTTCTATTTGGAGGCCACTCCTATCGTAAAGGGTCGAGCCCTTTTGGGTCTCCACCCTCCTCCGCCGAGGTTGGCTGTTTTGGGGGGGATACGTCACCCAGCCGAGGTGGTTGGTGTGGAACATCAACCGTCGACAGTGGTCCGCGTGGTGCGGCCCCAGTGACCCCAGGCTGGTCCCACATCTTGTGACATGACCACGTGTCATAGGATTACAAGTTTACAAACCCTAGAGGTGTACCACAGTCCCAATCTATTGGCATGCCGGTGACAATTCGGTGTCCGTCCTCTGGGTCCCTTTTGCACGATCTTTTTAAAGGACTTCTTTCTCGAGCATCCCACTGATCGAGAGATTCACGAGTTTGCCGCTTAGGCATGTAGATGTATTGATTGAAAACCGATGCAAATGGCTCTCTTGATTGCCCGCAAGGATCACCGCAGAGTGATTATCGATAATATTTCATTAGTCAGTTAGGACTCCTAACGAGGTCGACGGCCTTATATCAGCCGAAAATATTCTCTTTTGTCTAATTATTAAAAAGAATTATTGAGTGAATAAGAGGAGTCATAGGGATTGGAGAATTCAGACGCATATAGAAGGAATTTACATATAAGGAGTAGATTTTTTTTGGTCTCATAATAATTATACATGTATCGACTAATATATCATCAATTATAAAAGAAATTTATAAGTATAAAATATAATAAAAAAAGATATAGGAAATTTCACATTGAATATATTACATATCGGGATACTACTTATGTGACACGCATTAAGTAATATTAGGTATAATTAATGATAGCAAACATATTGATATATTTAATGTGAATGGAATAATCAAAAATATATATACATATACAAAATAATATAATTGATTGAAATTATAATCTAACAAATAAAAATGTGCCCTACCTATAATTTTATCCTTAATCGTAATTTTATCTGATATTTTTCCCTTTTATAAGAACAATCAAACTTTTGGAGATAATGTAAAGGTGTTATTGTTGTCAGTAACCTTATTTGATATTTTACTTTCTAAGAGGGAAATCGGGTTTGTGGGATAATAGAACGAATATGTCCTCCGTAGCTTTCATTTTATATGAGAGATAAAACAAAAAATTCAAAAGTGAGATAGAAATTTCTCATAAATTTTCTATATAATCATGTGGATATAACTTCCCATTGTATACCGATTATGATGCAGTGTGGGTTGGTTTTTCCTCGGGGGCTCACCGGTCTCCCAATCAAAACTGAAAAAGGAAAAAGGGAGGGAATGGATATGGTGGCAGGTCCACACGGTTTGGTCCAAACAATGCCTACTTACACTGTTTGCTTTAGTGTGGCATGGAACCACTTTTGGAAAGCATTCTCCACTCCAATGTCATATTATTGCCCAGAGATCCTCAGGCATAGTGTGAAAAAAGGCCATGACCCACTCTAGAGATTGAATCCACCTCATATTTGTGCTATTGGTACCTCATATTAATTGATGTATATTTAAATTGGGTTAATCTATTAATGAGAGATTTCCAATTTGAGCACAATGAATTCCAATGATAACAGTGTTTTTATCCTCAAACAATACTCAAATTCAAAATCTTTTAAGGGCATACCTCCACGGCAGCATCCGAATTTTGTGATGTCTAGAGAATGAGGAGAAAGGTCATTTCCACGGAGGCATAGATGGGGCATTTCTTGATCGGGCAATTGAAAGTTACTGGGAAGAGGCAAAAGCACTATGAGGCGTCAACTCATCATCCCCCGACACATGGAGGGCACGGCCCAAACTTAGAAATAAAATAAGAGCTGCAGAGTTGATATCGATCACGAATGAATTAGTTGGTCTGTTTATACGCTCGGCAAATGGTGAATAATTTTACCATCACAGGCATCAGCTTCCCAGCTCTCTGTTCAGACATAATCGATGCCTCACGATGCGAACACGGCTCGAGTTTTTTTGTTTTTTGTTTGTAAATTTCATCGAGTGTAGATATCGTTCGGTTCATCCTGAGGTGCGGGTAAGCGCCCCTAGGAATCGGGCAGATGAACTGCGACGTATGAGGTGTTAAACGAGTTACGGTGCAGATGCTTTCCCGAGGTCAAGGGCAGCCGAGGTCGGTTGGTCTGTCTGTCTGTCTGTCTTTTGAAAGTTAGTGGGCTGATTGTCAGAGCCATGAGTTTCAAGGAACGCAGCAAGGCACATTGCTGTGCTGTTGATTGTCAAGATTCTTGTGGATGATGATACACCCACTCTCTTAGTCTATCTCTGGATCGGAAGCGGCTAGTAGGCGATGTCGATGGCTCGGTTTGGCAGCATAGCACCACCGTCAAACCGTCGGCCGCCATCGCTAATTATCAGAGGCGTATGTGTGTTTCAACTCTCCAAACGTGCACCAGATGCTGCAAGGATACCGCGATAGCTAGCTAGAGCTCTCTCTCAGTTACCGCATCGATCATTTTACCGCCTCTCGATCGAGGATTGCTTCCTCAGTTCCACCGAATCTTGCAGCGGACTGGGATATCTCGAACTGGAGTCCCGAGGCCTGGGGATGACATTCTGTCTCTTCATCGTCTTAGCTTGTTGGAATGTTATTTTTCGGTTTGAACCGTCTGATATCCGAATGTCCAGTGGGCCTTACTATACCAAATTCAAGCCGAATGGAGCCCATTAACAAATAAGACCCTTCAAATACGAATTCTCCACCATTTGCAAGACTCGGATACGAGATCTTATTTAAGGGAAATATGTGCATATTTATATCATTTGGAAAGTGGTTTGGCACGGAAAGGGTGAATAAAGAATCAGGAATCTCCTAGCACTGCCTCCATGGATCGGATCGGATCTTATTGGATCCATGGATGAAATGTGGTGTTGTTAGCACTGCATTTGCACTGTGATCAAGATGTCTAATATATGATTCTTCTACCTCTTTAATTCTTCTTTTCCTTTTACCTCGACCGCTCGATGGAATCTTTCTTTTAATAAGCTAGAGGGAAGAAAAGGGACAAGGAAGGTGTGCATGTGCAAGGCTGTCAACAAAACAACCATCCAACGTTAAAACCACCAGGGACAGCCTCATCGCTGGGTGTCCGGCCGCCGGATTCTCAGGTCCCCCACAAAACTCCCTCTCCCTCCTCCTCCTCCTCCTGAGGTGAAATCTCCACCCTTCGTCCTCACACGCGTCAACATCTCCCCGTCCCTCTATTCTCCACCGTCACTTCTCAATCTCCCGCACTATTTATATCCTCTTCCCTCCGTCTCCTCCCGACCCTTACTATCACACCCTCCTCCCTCCTCCTCCTCCTCCATAATAGCTATCGAGGATTTCTTTTCGGGTTCCGCAGACATTACCCTCACCAACAGTTTCTTCTCGAGACGGGCTGTTTGATGCGAGAGGAATCGAGATCATGAGGGACGAGCAAGGACGAGCAGGCTCCGTGGTTGTTGAGCACAACAGCATCCCTCGGCCAAACATGTCCTCATTGGATCTCCCTTCGGGCATGGCCGACGACGACGACTTCCCCCACCGCAAAAGCAGCGTGTCCGCGGCCAGTCCAGTGGCATTCTATGACCATGGCCGCATGAGCGGTGAGGGTTCCCCGATGATGATGTCCCCCTGGAACCAGACGTCCGGTTCCCCTTTCACCAAGTCGGCTTGCTGGTCCATTGCGGGTTTCGAGGATGACACCACCACTGGCGCCGCTGCACCGCAGAACACCCTCATCGGATCGCTCGTCCGCGAGGAGGGCCACATCTACTCCTTGGCCGCCTCGGGGGAGCTCCTCTACACGGGCTCCGACAGCAAGAACATCCGCGTGTGGAAGAACCTCAAGGAGTTCTCCGCGTTCAAGTCGAGCAGCGGCCTGGTGAAGGCGATCATAGTCTCCAACGGCAAGATCTTCACCGGCCACCAGGATGGGAAGATCCGGGTCTGGAAGGTGTCGCCGAAGGCCCCGAGCGTCCACAAGCGGGCCGGGACGCTTCCCACCCTCAAGGACATATTCAAGAGCTCCATCAACCCGAGCAACTACATCGAGGTGAGGAAGAAGCGGAGCGCCCTGTGGATCAAGCACTCCGACGCCGTCTCCTGCCTGAGCCTGAGCGGGGAGGATGGGTTGCTCTACTCGGCGTCCTGGGACCGGACGATCAAGGTCTGGCGGATGTCAGACTCGAAGTGCCTAGAGTCAATCCGCGCCCACGATGATGCGGTCAACTGCGTGGTGGCCAGCGCTGATGGGCTGGTCTTCAGCGGGTCGGCGGATGGGATGGTGAAGGTGTGGAGGCGCGAGAGCCTCGCCAAGTCCACGAAGCACTCACTTGCAGAGACGCTGCTCAAGCAGGAGTGCGCCGTGACGGCGCTTGCTGTCGACATGGCGGCCTCGGTCGTGTACTGCGGCTCCTCGGACGGGCTGGTCAACCACTGGGAGAGGGCGAAGGAGAAGTTCTCCCACGGCGGGGTCCTGCAGGGACACAAGCTGGCGATCCTCTGCTTGGCAGCGGCAGGGTCCCTCCTCCTGAGCGGGTCCGCCGACAAGACGATATGCGTGTGGAGGAGGGAGGGGTCGATCCACACGTGCCTGTCCGTGCTAACGGGCCACACAGGGCCCGTCAAGTGCCTGGCAGCGGAGATGGATCCCGAGTCCACTAAGAGCGGCGGGGACCAGCGGTGGATTGTCTACAGCGGCAGCCTCGACAAGTCGGTGAAGGTGTGGAGCGTGTCGGAGCAATCACCCGACATCAGCCAGGTGCCGGTGATGCAGCAGCGGATGCCGCCACCTTCTTTTGACGAGGATTCTCACCCAGCGTCGGACGGCAGCCTGTCCTCGTCGTCGGGGAGGGCCAGCCGCAACAAGAGTCCCTGAAGGCTTCGACCCCTCCTCTACGAACCCCATGAAAGATGCCCATGAGAAACACGTGCCGAGGATGATAAAGCTTTAAGAAAAAAAAAAAACATATTGTCACTAACTATTGGGTTTGCTCGATCCTGTCTTGAGGAGTATTGTGGATTAGGTATCGGGGGAGAGTGTGATTCACAGTTCTACGTGAACAATTACTACTCATCAAATATATCCGATGGAAGTAACCATGGAAGATGGAAGAATTGAGAATTTCTGAAAAATTCTAATGGCGTTTTACTACTATGCAGCTGATGATGGGGATGGACGGACTCTCACTTGTATTCGGGGGCAAATTAATGAATAATATATTTTCTTCTATATTTATTTTAGATTTTAGATTGTGGACAGCGATGAGCATACTCACGTGGATGCGCCTTTAACAAGAGCATTCATTCCTCTTAGCTAGCAGGGAGCAAGCTACATACAGGAAAAGCTTGAATTAGTCATATCACATTCCACCTGTCATAAAAAAAAAAAAAATCCCGACTTTCGATTATCAACAACGAAGGGCGGGTTTCTCGACGACGGTAGAGCGTCTTTCAAGCAAGGGACCAGACAAGTCAGATTTGTATATATGTATACATATGGATAGAGGACAGCAGTAGTTTCTGTTTCGTGTCTAAGAATGTAAAGAATAGTTTATAACCATTCTAATTGTACAGAGACATAGTACATGTAGACGGGAGGCAAGGCATGAGTTTCACCCTGAATCTCCGGTGCCCTGCACCGACGAATATACAGCTTCTATAGCCTAATTCGCCAGTCCTTTTGGGAAAGTAAGCAGACTGCAGAAAAGAAGAGGAAGAAGAAGAAGAAGAAGAAGCCATTTATAGCCAAGAGAAAGGAGTATCGTGCAATCTGACTTACTGGCACTGATGAGAGAAGCTTGTATGCTTCCAAGCAGGTATTTCAGGTGACGGTCAATTGTTTGCTCGGCATTCAGTAAGAGAGTTTTCGAGAATGGCCTCTCCTTGATTCTGGGCATGTTCGGGCACTAGGACCATCCAAGTGACCGCTCCTGCTGCCAACAGTGTTTAGATCCAATGCCAACGGGATGACGAACTCTCCTCCTTCTAATACTCGGAGGACCTGAAAATCAGATAGATTATCACTCTATAATTGAGACCTGGAATATAGAAGATCCGGACGACAGGAACAAAATAAAAAAAGCGCAACACCTTTGACATTGGAGGCCTTGATTGGGGATCCCGAAATAGACACAATGAAGCAGCATGAACCATTGCCTCAACTTGATGCTCAAAACTATGGGACTGGTTAGCTGCCAGGTGAGGGTCTAGAATTGAGAAATAATTGGCCTTAGTTTCTTTCAGTTCAAATGGAGCAAAATGATGAAACCATCCCGGGGAAAAAGTTTTTGAATCGTAGAGATGCAACTGAGTGCTCCTTCTCCCTGTCAACAGCTCCAGGAGTACAACCCCAAATGCATATACATCAACTTTCTGTGTGATTTTCCCCCCATCCACATACTCTGGTGCAAGATATCTGAAATCAAATAGTTCAACTTTCATCAGAAAAAAGGTATAAAATGAAGCAACAGCATTGCTAGAACAAAGAAAATAAACAACAACGGATGAAGTCTTAAATCTATTGTAAAGCAAATGCCTTGGATGGGCAATGAGTTTTTGAGCCAAATCAAGAGGAATGCTGGACAATTACCCTGAAGTTCCAATAACTCGCTCCTCAGGCCTAATCTCAGTTTCACAGTACCACCGAGCAAGTCCAAAATCAGCAACCTAAACAAATATAGAGTGAAAATTAATACCAGTGACACTGGAAATGTAGCTTTTTATTTTATTCTTATTTAGTTATGTCAATACTTTGTCTAATAGATTTAACTATTGTTATCAATAATTGAGTAGAAAGGTAGACAACGATGATTCATCCTTAGCAGAATATAACTTTCCCAACTCCCATAGTAAAGCTTCCACATGGAACTCACAAAATCCACTGGCAGGGCTATTTATGTAAGTCATCATACCTGAGGCTCGAAGTCATGGGTCAAGAGAATATTATGAGGTCGCAAATCTCTGTGTACTATACAGCCCACCCTGCAGTCCTCATGAAGATATCGTAGGCCCCTTGCAGTTCCAATGGCAATTTTGAGTCTAGACTCCCAGTCTAGAGGGTTGCCCTTGTTTCCTGTCGAGCAAATATTGAATAAACAAACATGCATCAGAAGCCCAGGTTGGCAACAACCTGAAAAAATAAATAAATATAAACCACCAATAAGGACAGAACAAGTGCCTAGTAATTTCAAGATTGATTGTGCAACAATCAACCGTACCATGTAAATGGAATTCCAAGGAACCATTGCATATGTATTCGTAAACTAAAACTCGGTGGCTGCCCTCAACACAATACCCAGTTAACAGAACGACATTCCTATGTTGTGCACAACTCAACAACCGAACCTCCCTGCAGAAATCAGCATCACCATCATCCCAGCTCAACTTCAACTGCTTCACTGCCACTGCCAGGCCGTCTCCCAAAACGCCCCTATGAACCACACCAAAACCTCCTTCAGCCAGAAAATTTACATCTGAGAACCCATCTGTTGCTTCCTCAAGTTCTTTGAAAGAGAATCTTCTTGGAGGTTTTCCAAAAGCTGGAGCCTTATGCTGGCATAGTGAGCACAGTGGAGGAGGCAATGAGGAAGTTCTTCCTAAAGAGACTACATCCCTAATGCTTGAGTTTAATATTGGTTGATGAGTTTGATCATGGGCTACCTCTGTCATCATCCTATCATGATCACACCGGGCAAACTTATCGAGCAACTTCTTTGATATGGGAATTTTGGGTTTAAGATTTTTCTGCTTGCTCCTAGTGATGGCGGGCACTTCAGCAATGATCTGATTCTGTCGGATCCAGTAGAAATTCTTGTGATTTGGCACAAGAGATGAGCTCAGGGGTTTCGATAAAGTTATAACGTTTTCCCTGTCCGGTTCTCTCGTGCTCAGGGCAAAACCTGACTCATTCTGCAGGTAAACTGGCAAATAACCTCCCTTACCCCGTCCTTCAAAAAGTGGGTTCCTTTCATATAGGACATAAACAGAGGCAGCTGTGTTGAAACTCGATGATGATCCTTCGTCAGTGGTTCTTGTATGGGAAGGACTGGTTACTTCAGGACTGCTGACTGGAGTGCAGTGCTTCATCCGGTAACTTTGCAGCATCTCATTGTCCCTAATCGGAGAAGAAGCAGCAGAGTAGAATGGGGTCTGGATCTCACTTGAATATCCTAGATTTAGTCTAAGTACTTTTGCCTGGGAGCCTTTCATCATCACAATGTTGCAGCGGAGATCATCCGTGCACTGCCTCACCTCCTGCTTCAAGTTTCTGGTAAAGCAGATTGCAGAAAGTAAGTAGTGGCCAAGCTTGTAAGCAAAGACATTCTTTTGTTCTATGTGCGAATTATAAAGGAACAAGAACCAACAAAGAAAATTTTTTGGGTTAGTCTTCGTATAGATGTGCACACACAGGTGCTGGGTCAGTGTAAGAATTAGATAACAAGGATGGGATCTCTCAGTCTGTAGGAGAACACTTCTGTTGTTCGTAATAAATTTAACTCGGTTGGTTTCTCAGAAGATGATGAACTTTCTAGCAGGTTGCTACAGATCTAAGACGGCTTAGGCATCAAAAGAAAAGTCAAAATTTCTTCTTTCATCTGAATGGCTCGATTTGATCTATCCAAATTCAGATCACCAATGACTTATTATTGATAACAACGTTCTAATTAGACACACAACAAACATAGTAGGAGTGATGTTTAACTGGAGAAGTTTCTGCTCAGACTAATAGAAAATAATACATTTTTATTGAATTACTTGTCCAGTACGACCCAGTTGGCCCCAATAGTGCTTGCTTCAGCAGCCACAGCACCCCCAGGTTTATCTGGCACCACCTTTATTCTCACCCGGACCTATAAAATTAACAGTAATTAATTAAGTGTCCTTTTTACCAGCAAAAGAAGTCGTCAACAAATTTTGACAGTTGCCAGCGTGAAGAAGAAACCTATTAGGACAGTTTTCGTCACTTGTGAGGATAAAGTTCAGAAATATGTTCAAGGTCCAGGGCCCATCAGCCATCTATTTTCTAGAAAAAAAAATATTTCCAAGTTCCATGGAGATTTTTTATGAGCAAGAAAATGGACTAGGCCGTTGTTGAATTTTATACTTATTATACCATTCAATGGCTAAACCATATAAACTTCACCTTTAATGTGGGAAAAGGAAAAACATGAATAGAGCCTCATCATAGAAAAACAAAAGCTGATATCAGCACAGTTACAAGGACAAAAAGGAACATGCATTCACCTTTTTAGTCTTCTGTTTTAAAACATCCCAAGGCACATAACATCTGGAGCTAATAAACAAAAGGTACCTTCTCGCTTACTAAAGAATGTGAAATATGAACTCAAATTTGTTATGATGTATAAAAGCTTTAAAACTTGAATTTGAACAAACACGCAATCTACGAATTAAAAACAGTGATAACAAGAACCAGCTTAATGAGCTGTGAATGCGACATTATAATATAAACTAGAGTAGTTCATATCGACCACAGGATTCTTGTGGGGCCACCGACGGATTTTTCAAACTAATAAAAGGCTCCAATCACATGCAAATCATTGATGGAATCATCTAATGCTCTGACAATTCAATCAATTGCAACAGTGTGTGTGTGTGAGAGAGAGAGACAGACAGACAGAGACAGAGAGACAGAGGAAAGACCCGCATTAGCATTTTGTACCTATCTTTGAACAGTATATTCCCAACACATATTCATGAATTTTCATCAATTTTGCTGAGGATATGATAATAAAACAAGTGGCCTTTTTTCAGTATACACCAATGGCATTCATTAGGCGGCTAATGGGTTCAGAGAAATCCATATTCGATTTGGTAGATCCATGTATCAAGATTAGTTGATCAAAATGGGAAATCATATTGACCAATTTAAAACTAGTGCCTTATTCAATACTCAATTCGGGAACACCAGGTGGTTGTCACAGAGAAGAACCGGCAACAATAATTGGCCGTTGGATTATTAGCGATAATCAGCGGAAAATAAGTAAAAATCGCATGCTTTCACAAGACAAATTCACGTGATTTTCGCGTTTGTCCAAGGTGGTTGAACTACGTTGTCTGGCCAGTCAAAAATACTTCTCTGTCAATTACCCTAAACAGTTAAATTTTGGGCTTCTAGAGGAGGAATGAAAACGGTAAATTGACAGAAAAGCACACAATTTGACTTCGTAACCCCACCATGTTCAAGTAAGAATCGTGACCAGATTAGAAATAATCATTAAACACACTCAAAGTGGACCTGTACTTGATCGTGAAATTCGAGCACCATCTGAGAGCACGACTCAGAGATCCGGGAAATGCGATCCACCATCTCCCGCTGGTCACTGTCGCGTGAGTCTCCCGCTCCGGACAGCCTGGAGAACTTCCAAAGTTTCCGACCTTCAACAACCCAAAACCAAAAAGGCGCCAACACGACGCACCATTAGGCTCCAAAGACGATCGCTGAAAGCGAGAACAGCGAAATTCGCCGCTCCGAGCAGAAAATTGCGGCTCAATTCCTTTTATAGATCTCACGGCAGTAGTTACCTGTACTGCCTGTGCGTTTGCTGGAGAAGACGGCGAGAAAAACGATGCCATCGCCGGGCTGAACGACGTGTGTGAGAGCCCACGCCAGCGCGGTCTTGGAGACGACCTTCTCCGCTCTCACAGCGACTACCACCTTGTCCGCCGCGGCGGCGGCGCGCTGGCTCAGGCGGGCCTCGACGTCGGCTGCGTGTAGCATCTGGGAGTCTCGACGAGTGAAGTTTACCAGCTGAAGTGGAGTAGTGGTTTGCGGAAACAGAAAGGGAAGATTGAAGAGGGAGATCCTGATCGTTATAAATTGGTGCGAAATTTTAACCGAAAATTAAAATAACACATTAAAAAATAATAATTCGGTGGGACATAAATGGGAACCTTGGTTAGCTTAAGTCGACCGTGGTTAAGTGGGGCCCATTTTCCGAATATAATTTCCCCTCTTTCGAACCACTCCGACTAATTCAGTGAAAATAATTATAATTATTTATTTTTTATATTCATAAAACTCAAAGCAAAAATAAAAATAGATATTAGAGTATGCTAAGAAAATATTAATTAAAAAAATTATTATTTGTCATGTGAAAAGTAATTAATTAAATTTATAATATTATAGATCTCAATAATGCACCAATAAGTATTTTTTAATCAATAAATAATACAGCATTAGTACATATTGCTTGGTTCCTTAGATGAAAAATGCCAACATGATCCTGTGGGCTTCATGAAGGTTTTTTTTTGTTACTATATGGTAATGCAAGTAAGTTGAAACGTATCTCAAGACTAATTCACAGTTGAGTTCTGAATTCCTGAAAAAATTCTCATCAACCCTCATAATCTAATATTTGATTGTTGAATCACTAATGATATATATTTCTTTTAATATACAATAATATTTTGCATTATAAATTACAAAATTTAAATCATATTTTCTTTTTTAAAAAAATTGAATGTGAAACTCAAATAATATCAAAATGGGTCAAACTTACGGTACCATTATTAGTCTTACGTACTCAAAAGTAACGTGGGATGTCACACCGATGAGTTCAAAATTTGAGATGCCATCCCCATCTCGGGTATTCTTGATTGATCAATAGATGGATGTTAACCGTAGCATTTTGATGGGATTTACAAGAGTAACATTAATATTATATATAATTAATTATGAGTTGAGTATTTTTTTTTATTTAAATTTGACGAGATGTGATCATAATATAATTATATTATGATATCATAAAAAAGTAATATATTTATATCTAATATAAAAATTTTAAATAATAAAATAGTAGTTATATGTCAAAATATTTTCTCTTAAATCTTGCACATGTGATTCATGTATGGCAATGGTGGATATAGTTGGTGTCACCCTTTATGTAAATAAAACAAAGAATTATTAGATTTTGATATCATTAATAAAATTTTAAATATTATTTTATTTTCCCTCTTCCT
>CXYZ01003051.1:766095-811385 GCA_900006705.1 Sonneratia caseolaris
TTAAACTTTTGTTTAATGTAATGGTTATATTAATGATTTTTGTTATAAATTATATTCAAATTATGATATTATATAAATTTATTAATAATATTATAATAATATTATTTTTTATTAAATATGCGATTAGATCCATTGAATCCCTAGTTCAACCCATAAACCTATAAATTCATCCCTATAACGATTCCTGATCCGGTCCGGTTTTAAAAATTATGATTTTTTTTAAGATTTAGCACAAACTTGTTCACGTATCACGATCATGCACCAACTATATGACGGTTTTTCTATCGACTTGATCTACATGGCACTGAATATAAGATATCGTCAATTATTGTTGGCAAAATTAAAGTGTTACGTATGATCATAGGAAGAAAAATATACGTCGTGTTGAAATTGATAAACGAAGCATGCTTGGTGTATGATTGGAACACACAAAAATGTTCGCGTTAAATATATATATAAAAGTAGCTGAAGTTAGTGCTTAATTAATTAAAATACTAATCATTATCATTATTATTAATGCCATTAATCTAACATGTCTCTTTCGTACATGAGGTCTTCACTTCCCAGCCTCACTGATTGAAAAATGCACATTCCAGGTGCTTCGCACCTTAACGATTGACTGGGTTTGGACCTGAGCTAATTAGGATCAGAGCACAGAATAATTCATCGCGTTAGAAAAATCTATGAGACTCCATCGATTAAATTGATCGAGAGATATACTTGGGGGAGCATGTGGTTCATCCAGGGCCTAACTTGGCCCCATAATAAAACTTTTTTTTTCATTGCACAATTTTCGGACCAATTGAAGCATGCATTGAAATTAGTGTGTAATCGGCTCGGGAATTTTAGAAAAATTCTCATTAATTCTCTTAACCTAATATTCGATTTTTAGACCATTCATTTAAAAATTTAGTAAGGGAATCATTAGTATAATGATAAGTTAGTTGTCCCTTGAATATACGTGCAATCGACAATTTTCTGAGGAAGACCATTAATGTCCATACCTCATAAGTGAATTTTTATGTCAACCCAGAAAGATCTATGAAATATGATGGTTGATTTTCTTTTTCGCTAAGATGCATGTACTTATAATAGAATATGAGAAAAAAGAAATAAAGAGGTACGAAAAATCTCATTATAAGAATTGAATGTATAATATTTTAGTTATTACATCGAGTACGGTACCACTGTATAATAATATATTTAGATCATAAGTACATGTGCAGGAATCGATAGTATCTTATTAGAGTTAATTTAATGAGAATAATTATAATTTTGATATCATTTGTTTAATTCTAATTAAATATTATCCATATATAATAACAAGTAAAGCATGGTCGATACTTAATTGATGAATCTATACTTCATGCAGGTGTCCCTCGATACACGACAATCTTAGCGTAATCTAACGTCGTATCTCTTTCTCTCTATTTAACAGGAGACGTACTTTCCATTATTTATTAATTAATAATGATTATTAGTTAACCCACCGTAGGCGTGGTCGATTAGTTCGGCACTCATCATCCCGAGCGGGAGGACTCGAGTTCGAGTCCCACTTGCGGTGGTGAGCTCTTAACCCCTTAAATGGGCCGACCCTGTACGATCCGGATTA
Source organism: Sonneratia caseolaris (assembly GCA_900006705.1). Classification (NCBI taxonomy): domain Eukaryota; kingdom Viridiplantae; phylum Streptophyta; class Magnoliopsida; order Myrtales; family Lythraceae; genus Sonneratia; species Sonneratia caseolaris. The sequence continues at coordinate 767,708 of CXYZ01003051.1, forward strand.
GTCAGCTGGATAAAGTCCATATCGATACCGGTTTATACAAAAATAATAATTATTAGTTAAACAATCCTTTTCAACTATCTCTCTATTTATTTATTTAATTAGCTGCTTTTTTTTTTATATAGGTCGGAATTTATGAGAGAAGAAAAAAGAGAAACATGTAGGAAAAAACTTAGACCCACAATTCCGGCGTATCAGATGTTTTCGGGTCAACTCGGCGTGGCCTGACTTGTCAGTCGGCCGAAGAAGCTTAGCCCACGCACAGATGGCTTGGGTTTTAGGCCATCCGACCCGACCCAAATTAAGCAAAATGAATATTTTTAAAAAATGAACATAAATAATTTTGGATTTTAAAAACAATTCTTATAACTGATTAATTTACTCAATATTTTTAATTATGAGAAAATGTTAAAATAAAAATTTTAAATACAATTATTTTAATATAATTTACTTTTGTTTACCATTTTTATTACAAGCCTCTTTTAATTTAATTTAATTTAATTTTTTGCTTGTTTCATGCCGGCACGCTCCAACCTTCTTTTTATACTGTGCTGTCACTGTCCTAATTTTCAATCTACCATAAACCTCTAACTCAAATATATATATTTTTTCATATCATAGCAGAATGATATTCCAGGTAACCTTCCGAAATTTATCATGCCTAAAAGAGATTAAGAATAGTTAGTTAATTTAGGGATGAAGTCACCGGAGCATTTTCTTCGGTTAAACGGGAAACAAAGGGCCGACTGGGACCCACATCAGCATGTTCACTGTCAGTTTGCAGTGCTGAGGTCGGTGATCTTGATAATAACTTCGGAGAAATTAATAATTCTCAATCGATTGACAAATCAAGGAAACAGTCCTGTCTTGCTCTTCAATCGTCTCTGGTCCAGCTTTCCAAGAAAGAGCTCAAAACCCAACCCAGCAGGCAATCTGAAACAGGGGAGGAAAGAGCAGCAGCGAGGAGGAGGAGGGAGATGGGAGAAACAGTGACTCACCAGCACGGTCGTCCACAACCACAGCCGACGGCGCTGCCTCAGCCACAGCCGCCGAACCTCGCCTTGTCGAGGGGGCCAACCTGGCCTCCCGCCGAGCAGCTGTCGAATCTGAGCTACTGCATCCATTCTAACCCTTCTTGGCGTGAGTCTCTGTTTGTCTCTTCCCCTGCTTCCATGTTTCCTTAGCTTCATAACCCATGCCCCTTTTTGTTTTTTTTGACCTTTTCTTTGCTGAAGTAAGCCTGAGAAAGCTGATAAATGTAAAGAAGAAAAAGGGGTGAAAGCTTTCGAGTGTTTATTTATTGTTTATTATGGGTATCTCTGATTTCTGATGGAAGATTCATGTTGACTGATCTTTTCTTTTCTTTTCTTTTTTTTCTCTATAATTTCTTCCAATTTTCTATATCACTAGCTTTTGCATGGGGAGCGATTTCGATTTTTATTTCCGGGTACGATAGTTTTCTCGGGTTGACTTCAACTTGTTGGAACTTTAGATCTCCTGAATGGATCTGATGAGATCTCTTTTGATATAGAGAGATTTAAACTTGTTGACTTCAACTCGTTTGATTTCCTGGTTTATCTGCTAAGAAGAGGTGGGGACGAAGAAAAGAAAAGAAATACCTGCTACGCTTAGGTGGAGATTTGGGATCTGTGACCTGACCGACTCTAATTTCTTTCACAATCGACCTGAAAAGCTGATTACGAGCTCATTAATTTTACAGCTGAAGGAGTGCTGCTCGCATTCGAACACTACATCGTGACGCTCGGGACCACCGTATTGATCGCAAGCACCCTTGTGCCACGAATGGGTGGTGACTACGTAAGCTTGTACTCCTACCGCTGCATAAGAACAATCAGTTTCTTGAATCTTCACTTTTGTCCTTCTTATCGAGCACTGTTCTCTAATGCAAGGTATTGTTGGCATTTATGAGGACAGGGCGATAAGGCCCGTGTGATCCAATCATTGCTCTTCATGTCCGGCATCAACACGCTGCTTCAGACACTTATTGGGACGAGGCTGCCAACTGTCATGGGTGCATCTTTGGCCTTTTATCTTCCAGTTTTATCAATCATCAATGACTACTCAGACAAGACCTTCTCCTCTGAGCACGAAGTATGTACACATGGATCAGAGCTTGGGCAGAACTATTTCCTGTCAATACACTTGATGTAAATCTGCATTCCATTGGGTGAATTTTTGCAGGCGGCTGTGCAGAAAATTTTTGTTAGTGTTTCTGTCAGTGAACCCATTTTGTGTTGAATTCACTCTCAATCAACACTGACATCCTCAAGTATTATGTTCATATATGATTTAATTTCAACCTGTTGTGAAGCTGTGCAAAGTTTGAAAATTTTATCTTGTTGGAGCATCTTCAGATTGGGAAAGGTTTGGTTTACATTGTTGGCACGTTTGTTGCAGAGGTTCAGATACACAATGAGAACCATTCAAGGGTCTCTGATCGTTTCCTCATTCGTCAACATCATCCTTGGATTTAGCCAAGCATGGGGCAATTTCACAAGGTGGGAACCCCTTGCAATGTTAAATCTTGCCTCTACTGTTTCAACTTAGAAAATCTGCTTATCCCAATAAGCATCTTGTGTGTCTGATGCTTTTTTCTGTTTACGGCAGACTGTTTACCCCAGTAACTGTTGCACCGGTGGTTTGTGTGGTGGGTCTTGGTCTGTTCCTGAGGGGTTTTCCACTGGTAAAGACTTTGATCTCAAACTATCTGATACTTGTTTGTTGCCATAGCTCTTGGAAACATCATCCTGATCACATCTTCTGGTGCAGCTTGCCAACTGTGTCGAGATAGGCCTTCCTATGCTGATCCTTCTCATCTTATCTCAACAGGTAATCACTCAGTCCTGCCATCAGTGGTTCTTTCCATTATCTTCTTACAATATGACGAGATACTTCTTCTTTGCAGTACCTTAAGCAGATACTTCCATGGGGTCACCACATCGCTGAGCGATATGCCTTATTAGGCTGCATTGGGATAGTCTGGGCATTTGCCGCAATTCTTACTGTCTCTGGGGCCTACAACAATGTTCCGGAACAGACTAAACGCAGCTGCCGCACCGATCACTCCTATCTCTTGTCATCTGCCCCATGGTAGCAACTTAGATCATGACAGAGTTTTCAGAGGAGGGTAATTCAACATATATATATATATATTTTTTTCAATTTAACTGACGTGAAGTTTTCATTTATAATACAGGATTAAGATTCCATACCCTTTCCAGTGGGGTACTCCTGTGTTCAGTGCGAGCCACGTCTTTGGGATGATGGGTGCAGCTCTTGTTTCTTCTGCTGAGGTATATCCTCGTTTGCAGACGTTTACTCTTGGAATGACCAAAAAGATCTGTAGCATCTTCCCATTCTGTTATTATCGGATAGAGAAGAACAGCATTTGTGTTCTCTTAACCAAGGTACTAATTCCATTACCTTGCATGATTAATCTTCCCATGCAGTCGACCGGCACCTTTTATGCAGCCTCACGATTGGCAGGCGCCACGCCCCCTCCAGCATACGTGCTCAGCAGAAGCATTGGCTTACACGTGATCGCCGAGTACCCTATAAAGAATATATATAATATCCCATATGCGTATATACATCTGGTGTTGAAATAGTGAAATGGTTCGATATTTTGACCATTAACAAGAACTTTTTTTTTTTCCGAACAGGGTATTGGAATGCTGATTGAGGGGATATTTGGTTCTGTTGTCGGTACGACTGCATCTGTGTGAGTACTTTCAATAGCAACTGTATGCCAATAACTTCTTCTAATAGCTATTGATCATCATTAAAAGACTAGAAAGGGAATAATCACTGGAGCCTGATCCACACAATTGAATGGAACGAAAGTTACAAAATGGCTGAATAACATTAGGTAGGCAGTTCAACTCTAAAGAGAATTCCGCTGTGCCGTCTCAAATGCAAGTGGAGGTTTATGTTCTTTCCTGGCTTTTATATTCTATTGGGAGTTTAGTATTACTGAGATGTCATCAGCATGAAAGGAGGAATTATAATTTCATGAAGTTTCCTTCGTGACGATTCAGTGAAAATGTTGGCCTACTCGGACTTACACACATCGGGAGCAGAAGAGTGATCCAGATATCAACTGCTTTCATGATCTTCTTCTCCATATTCGGTATGGCGTAACCTATTCTAACTAAGCTTTTCCCTGCAGTTCATTATTGTATTTTATGGTGTCACCTGGTACCTGTACAGGAAAATTCGGCGCATTCTTTGCCTCCATCCCACTACCGATTTTCGGCGCCATATATTGCATAGTACTAGGCATTGTTGGTGAGTAGCTTCTTTGTATGATTGGAAATTGTTTCATTTGTAAATTTGGCGCTACTGCTTCTAATTTTTGTTGGGCTGCAGTGGCTGTTGGGATCTCTTTCACACAGTTTGCAAACAATAACTCCATGAGAAACCAATACGTCCTGGGAGTATCACTCTTCTTAGGCATATCAATCTCCCAGTACTTCGTCCAAAACACGACTGGGGATGGTCATGGACCTGTCAGAACACGAGGCAGCTGGGTAAGCCTTACCGAACTGATCACTGTCACTGTTGAAGATTGATCTGGCTCCTCTTTTGATGTAGCCAAGATCACTATTAGCCACTGTGAAAGAACATTCTTATTCGATAAAGGTAGATAAGTAGAAGAATTTATGACCTAAATTACCATAGAAGCTCAATCGTGCGCATTATTCCTGAGCCCGACCTTATCTCATTCAACTCAGAAGCTTGGTTTTGGGCATGAAGGAAGATAAAACCGAGTCATATTCATATAGCCATCAAATCTAACTGAAGCAATTGGTTTATGGATGCATTCTCGAAGATTTGACTGAGTTAGTGCGCTTGGTTTCGGCTTTTTTCTAGTGTTGTTTAAATACTGTCTGGTGATCTTTCTGCAGTTCAATGACATACTTAATGCAATATTCTCCTCGGCTCCGACCGTGGCGTTGATGGTCGGGACAGTCCTTGACAACACGCTGGATGCGCAGCGCACGGTGGACGAGAGGGGGATCCCATGGTGGGTCCCGTTCCAGGGACGTAAAGGAGATGGTAGGAATGAGGAGTTCTACAAGTACCCACTTCGTATACACGAGTTTGTTCCGACCAGATTCCTATGAGAACTGGATTGAGGCTGTTTTCTGTAACCTTTCGCAAAACACTGCCCTGTACAATATTAAATCTGTTGTAGCTTTAGTAAGTTGGGGTGAAATATGGGTTGGGGCCGAGACGAGATGATCACGAGACGCTCTTTCTCCATGAAAGGAAGCTTATATCTAGTTTCTGAAGTTCATTAAGGATCCCTTCTCCGTTTTAATCTTATGCCAACAATTAGTACAAATTCAGATGAGGCGCCCGCTGAGGACGCCTCCGACATCAGCCGCTCCTGANCCAACAATTAGTACAAATTCAGATGAGGCGCCGGCTGAGGGCGCCTCCGACATCAGCCGCTCCTGAATTGGAGCCCGAGGGGGTAGACTGGGGAAGCCGTTGATTTCGAGCAGCCAAGGAACCAAACCAGGACTCCTCGGAGATTGACTAACCCGTCTTGGTCGAGGTCGGAGGAGGATGGGTTTTAAGTTCTGGAAGCAGTCTGGCGAGCGTCAGAGGGGTTCATCGAGGTACTACTTTCAAGTTCACTGCTGTCGGTGTCTCTCGTTTCACAATCCTAATCTTGCAGCGATGATAAACTCGTAGGGGATAGTAACTAGTTAGGAATTCACAGTACGTATCTGAAGGCTCTCGGTGTTCTTACCGTGACGATCTAAGACCCGGAAGAATCCGTTCTTCACATCAGTCATACTAAGTCACATTCCCTAATCCTTCCTTCGGTAGAACCTCGATCTAAGAATTACTCGAAGACCCATCGTAAAACATAAATTTTAAGGGCAGATATTGTTCGAACCTGGAGAGTGTAAGACTGACCATTCTTTTTTAAAAGTAATTTTTCCTTGGTTAACTGGCCCTCCACGCATCGATCTTCGCTAACGGTAAGGAGGGGCTGAGATTCCTGAAGGCGGGCCGAGCTGTTGCCATCGAACCAGTCCTGCATGGAGACAAAGAGCAGAGCGACGGCACTTAAACTAGGGTTTCGTAAAACTAGGGTTTCGTACTTCTTAGACTTTTAATTATTTTGTTGATTCCAACATCCGTGGCTTCATTAGCCTTTCGATCGTCGATAACCGACGACTAAAAGACACGGTCCTTTCTATGGTCTATCGGCGCCTAGGCTTACCCCCGAACTCTTGACTTCCTTGTATGTTCGCATGAGTCTTAGCTGGTGCACTGCGGAACTGGAACCGTCGTAAATCAACTATCCAAATCACTCGCATACGGTTCAAGACGATCCTTGGAACAGCTGAACAGATGAGTTGGCATAAAAAATGATCCTTGGCTTCTTTAAAATGGAACCACACCGGGTATCGTCCATTGTGATTTGTGAGATCGAAGAGTGAAGATTCTCGTCAGTGTTTAACCGAGCTGGAACCAATTTGAAACATAGAGATGACGGGGGAGAGAGAAGATTTTGCAGGCGAATGACAATAGGGCAGCTTCGCTTCTCACTTCTCAAGGAAAACATGTCAGAGACACAGAACGCAGCAGGACAGAGGGGCCACTAAAAGATTCCCTTTTTATTCTAAAACTCATCTCTCCTCCCGCCCCAACCCTGCAAAGAACATGAAGAAAAGCTTTAGTGGAGTTGGCCAACTCCCCTTGCCTCTTTGTTCGTCCTCTCTCTGTCGCCTCCCTCCTCAGTCCTCAGTCCTCACCCTCCCCCTTGGNCTCTCTCTCTCTCTCTCTCTCGCTCTCTCTTCCATTATTTAATATTTCCAAATCTTTCCTTTCTCGTTGTTGGCTTTAAGTAAGTCTTCGTGGTCCAGTCAAACAGTCCGTAATCAAGCTACACATTAAAAAACAGAGAATCTAACAAGTCGTCTCCATTCAATCGCATCCGTCTTGCCCTCTCTCCAATCATAGTACCATTTTGAATCGCTCTTCTCAAAGCAATTGTTAACTGTGGTCAAAGCGTTTAGTGATGGATGGGATTCGTAGTGTTTGAATTTGCTCATCTCGAAACATGGGAATCCTTCCTTGGATACACTTTTTCAGAGCAGTGTCATCGATTGTAAAATGGACTTTTACAATGGATCTCATTATCAGTGACTTAGCTGTTGGGTCGTAAGATCCTGAATCGAATCAGACTACTTTGCCGTTCCTCGCACGGAAACTCTGAGATGCTGAGGTATGTGCATCGGGCGATTTGACATGGTACACTCTGTCGCTCGACAAATATACAAATTAGAAATCTTTGGGTCAAGAGAGATTTAACAGCAGTAAGCTTAACTCCATTAACATCAAAGTCTTGGAGCCCAATATAAATTCGATTCCCCCAAAAGAACGTTTTAAATTGGTTAATCGACAATATTTAGTTATGGTACTAAGTGGACCTACTTTTTTTATAATAATATCAAGAAATTTATTGGATTATATGATTCATTTAAATTTATAATAAGTCAGATTAAACTATTCGATGTATAAAATTTTATGTAATCACAAAATCTACTAATTAAAATTTTATTTTATAAAAAATAATAAATTAAATCATTTCGATCAAATAGGAGACATTATCTAACAAGAGATGCCAAGAGAAGAGCCGTCACCATAATCACACCCACCATGGCTTTGCCAATTTGACCACTTCCACCTATAAAACTCGTATATGGACCATTGAAGTTCGACCCGTTCCTTTGAATGCACTTCCTCCTCATCATTTCCTCTTTGAAACCCACCACTGACCTTTCTCGTAGTTACTGCCACCTTCAGCTCAAAACACCCGAAAATGTCGTCCGACAGCCTGCCACTCGACCAATCGCCGCCGCTCGTCATCGCCCAGCCCAACTACAGCCCCCACCCCGGGTCCCACGGCTCGGTGGCCCCCGTCGTCGCGGTGCTCGTGGCGGTCGCGGTCCTCGGCGTGGCGGCTGCGATCGTCGGCCGGCTCTGCACGGGGAAGAGAATAATGGGGTACGGCCACAAGTACGACATGGAGAGCTGGGCCGAGAGCAAGTGCTCGTCCTGCATCGACGGGCGGATCCGCGTCTCACCCCCAGTGGCCAGGGCCACTGGCGGCAGTGCATCGGTATCGGCCCCGAGCCAGGTCCGAGCCCAAGATCACCGGGAGACCGAGCAGACCGACCAGCATTCTCTTCACAATGTGCCTTCTAATAATGCGAGTTCTTGTGCGTCTTTCTGAGCATTCCAAGCTACCTACATGCTGTCTTGTTCACTACTGGCGAATGGTGATTCACCCATCTGATTACATGTCATTTCTTAGGATGTGAACTGAATTGCGGAGCATACTTCGGCCTTCCCTCGATCGAGTCAATTTCAACATCCTCCGAGGCAAAAAGAACACAAGAAATTTTTTTAGGGTTTACGACATCGAGTCCTTTCCCCATGATATCCGGACTTAATCGACATCTAACATACCTAACTCGGGAACTCGGCGATCGTACCTAGCAACCTCTCTGCTCTGCTCAATGCCAAAACGATGTGCTCAGAATGTTCTTCATCTATGATATCATGAATTGTTCTGATGTTACGCGCCACATCGTTTGTCTTGTTGAATGCTATAACTTTCACTCACACAAATCGACCTTATGTTTATAATGTATGAACTTTATTTAAAAATTCAATAAATATAAACTAATCTAGAGTATAAAACTCTTGCAATAAAATAATAATAATAATAATAAAATGGGGGTGTAAGATGGAATTTTGAGGGGCACAAACATTCCATGGTCAAACAATTTGTGCAAAATAGTGAGGGCAGAGGCACACAGATAAAATTTTAAACAATTAGCTTAGGGTTGGAATCTCTCAATTACTTAAATATATAACAGTCACAAAGAACTTAAATATTTATACTGATGAATATATATTCGATCAAGTGGTCTGATACATATTTTCCTCTATAAAATAGATAATATCTATTAGCAGATAGTTTATTCGTTAATAAGTTGATCAGACTCGGATATGAATCAATCAAAACTCACTGTACATCCTCAGCTGACTGCTGTTATACAGTCGAGTTCGGGCAACTAAGATGCGTGCATTTGCAGCAGCCATCTTGGACGGGTCAGGTGGCAGTGGCATACAGTGCAGGCGGCAGAAATGGGATTCGGGCTGACTGCTGTTATGGATCGGCCCGGCGGAGACAGTTCGGCACCTCTTGCTCCTCTCAATATTTAGATATTCACACAACTCATTAAACTGATTGATTCAAATATAGACTAATTAAAAAACACCTAAATGAAAATGAGAGAGTGGTTTTGTTTTGATGTGCATAGTTGGTCCTGTTGTGTATTTTATGCGTCCTGGTTCATGATTCCTCGGTCCTCACGATTCAAATCGTAGTGGGCATATATTCCTCCATTGTTGACCAGTAGCGAATAGAGAGAGAGAACAGAGGCACGACATTAATTCTCCCAGTTGCTCTCTGTGCACTGTCGCGAGGACAGAAAATACAAACGCTGGTTTTTTTGTTTGAAATTTCAACCCAATAAAATATTATTTTTTCTAAAAAACCACAATTCGATATATTGTTTTGGTTATATAAGATATAATTAATAAGAAGGTTGGAGAAAAAAGAGAGAAAATAAATGGATTAAATTTATGATCCCATGATACCAAATCAAGCGATATACAATTCCACGAAATGTTCAATCTCTAAGTTATATACATATTTTTGCCTATATATTTATATAAATATATAGGGAGAGAAATTTATAGATTACCGTGGTTGGTTTTTTATAATGAAATTTCATGGGAAGTTTAGGATCGTACTTGTGTAGTCTGAACTCGATCCATCGTATGTATTGTCTGAATAACGAAGGGCCTTGATCAATCCGTGAATTGGAAGCACTCATGTTCATCGGTAGGTTCACGTTCGAACCGAAGGTGCTTTCCATGCTGTGTGTAACCGGGAATTTATGGCAACACAACTAAGAGACACATATTCCTTTCCTTCTTCCAACAATTCGAGGCGAGATTATTTTAAAATATACCATTGTTAACTTAAAGGGGTGGCGATTCGTGCTGGCGCTATATATAATGTCAATGGCCATGCCGACTGGACAGAGACAGGCGGGCAAAGGGAGAAGCGGCCAAGTGCGGTTCAAGGCATCAGCGACCTCGTTGGTTCTTCCAGGCTTGTATTCCAAGGCTGACTGCGCCTCAAGAACAGATGAGAAAGGACGTCCTGCGTGTGTTTTAATCCAGAGAAGGCAAGAAAACTACAAGCTAGCTTGTGGCTTTCGAGCCTACGCTCCTATGTTTCGAGGGAAGGCTTACGCTGAATAGCGAGAACTGCAAATGGTCCTGTCTCAGATCATGGTTCAAAGGCTGGCTGTCTTATGTTCCTTGGTACTACTAAGGACCCCCACCATCACGGTGAGTCTCTCCTTCGGCCATCCCGGCCATAAACCCTTTTAAGAGGCACCACTAACTTTCTTTGATTCATCCCCTGCAAACACACTCAGGGAGCAGTTTGCTGCAGCTTACCACGATAAGAGAGCCAGCCCAAGCATGGCATAGATCCTTTTTTCTAATGTANTACCACGATAAGAGAGCCAGCCCAAGCATGGCGTAGATCCTTTTTTTCTAATGGAACTGATGATCAAATGAAGGGACAGGAGTGGGGTGTGAAATGTAACAACATTTTGAAAACTTTAAACGGCTTGTAGGCTATGTTTGTACCGTGCTGTTGTGTCAAGCTAGTTTTCCTTTTTCCTTGGGTATAAATTAACTTATATCCAAAAGTCGAGTAGGATCGGTAAACTTAGTGGATTAGAAATCTCGAGTATAAATATTTTTCATTCATAATACTCGAATCTGAGAACTTATTTGAGAGAAATGAGTGATGAACAATCTCAAGTTACTTAATATGTTGGCCTTGGCCTGTCAAGCTAAAAATGGCCACCCATATTATTGGTCACAAAGTGAATGGTATAATGAAAATTTTATTTTTATTTTTATTTTATTTTCATTTGAAAAAGGATTCTTGAATTTAAGGGGCGATAGGAGAAATCCCCATCGATCGCAATAAATCGTTCTCCCTGGGCCAACCTGTATATGAAGCTGGACAGCCCAATACAATAAGTATAAACCAGGCCATGGAATCACAAGATGAGAACAGGATTGGGCGCCGCTTCTTCTTCTTCTTCTTCTTCTTCTTCTATTACATCTCGTTCTGGCCATAAGTTCTGCAATAGAAGTTCCAACATTGGTGGTGGCCGTCTGGGACTTATTTCCAAGGAAATTTTCATGTTCGAGCACTATAAAATTAATGAAATTTACGTTGAGATAACTTTAGTCCTCAGCGAATCGACCCCTCATTCAGGTTGGTTTAATATTTATGGAATTTGTATATGTTAGATAGTAAGCTCCAAAGGATGTGTATATAAAACAGTAAGTGTCCATCCTTACACCCATAGTATGAGGGGATCTTACATGAGTAGGGTTTGTCTATTTCGACCCTAAGCATAGACGACAAATAATTATAACCTTNTGTCTATTTCGACCCTAAGCATAGACGACAAACAATTATAACCTTATATATATATATATATATATCTTATTTATCAATAATCATAACCACGATACAAAAAATATAATTTGTTTCAATTTGTAAACAAATTACATTAGTACAATGCTTAGAAAATTTACCCGTTAAAATTTTTTAATATTAAAAATTCAAAATTCCTAAATCCATAAGAACTCTGAAAATTTTAATAAACCCTAAGCATTCATAAAACCCTAATATTTTAACATTTCTATAATTAAGGATCGAGCATATCCAAATTTCCCTTTTCAATATATTAACAATGATAACTCTTGTATTCAGCAAGAAATAATTAATTAAATGTAGATTACTTCCAAAGTTAATTAGACGGTACATTAAACACTCAAGAAACTGCATAATTAATGCATTTAATATTTATTTCATTATACAGTAATGAATTATTGTTTGTTTATGATGTGCCCCAAGAGTGCATGATAGAAAAATCCATATTAAGTATTGCCACTCAATTTTGCACGTATAATATCCACTATCAGAATGCTGAAAAATGACAATCCGACAACCAAAGCTTCCAACTTCTTACTGTGGGTTATTGGCCGAAACCTAGAGGACGAACATCCACTCAGTCGTGGCCAGGCCGAGGCCACGAGGTCTCATCCTGTGTCCCCTTTCTCTCTGTAGAGCTGACAAACAAGAATCGAAGTACTACTTACATATACGCCCATACATCTCCTAGGAACAGTGAATTATCAATGTACTGAGAATTCAATTGGCTATCTCTTGATTTTAAGTTAAAGTTACACATACATATATGTATATATATCGAGTTCCTTTTGTATCATCGGGATAATGTTCTGTAGGATTGCGAGTAAATCTCCAACAATACATAATTTCATCACCAAAGAATCGAACAGGCAAACCAATTCATAAACCTGATCTAGAAAAGAACAAGCGTTTAGTAACGTCCGCAACTTCAATTCACTAGGCAATATACATATATTGATATATAATATTATATACTACAAGTGTATATGATATATAATATATAGATAGATACAGGCTAACGGACCCGTACAAAGAAAATACTGAACTCGGGCACTTCCGCACCGTCCGGGTTGATCATGTAGAGCGCCTCCGAGTCCTTGGACCCGACCACCCGCTGGAACCGAGCCCTCATGTAGGTGAGCTCCCCGTCGCCGCCTGGCTCCTTCTCGCCGCTGTACGGGCACGGCAGCACCCCGGCGCCCATCGAGACCCCGCGGAGGACCTGCATCACCCGGGCCTCGTCGTCGGACATCTGCTTCCGCCGGATCGAGTACCCGACCTTCCTGCCGTTGCAGTAGACGGCCCAGACGAACTCCTCTAGCAGCCGCTTCCGGTGGGTCCGGGTCTCGCTCTCGAGGGCGATCCTGACGGTGTCGGAGTCCATCTCCTTGTGGAAGGCCGCCGTGAGGATCGGCAGCTCAAGCATGAACATCGGCGGGCAGTGCGGGTCTTCCTGTATCGCCAGGACGATCCGGCCCTTCCGGTGGCCGAAGATCGTCCCCGTGGTGGCGTTGTCCTTCAGGAGGGCCTTCCGCGGCCGGCCCAGCAGGGCGACCATCTTGCACCCAGTGGTTAGCATCGGAAACAGCTTGAACATGCGGAGGAGGCCGCCACTGCTGCTGGAGGAGGAGGAGGACTTCCGCCGCTTCTCGGTGGGGGCGGCTGCAGAGGTGGCGCCGGAATTGGAAGTGTGGCGCAGGAGAGAAAGTATCGCCGGATTGTCCATCGGGCAGTATGGACTCGAGTGGACAGGTGGCATGACGTAAAAGAGTCCTCCCCGCTTGGCGATTGCCGCAATATTGCGAAGAGAGACTCCGAATGGGGGCGTAGGCTCAGTGTATGTCAATCGGTGAATGGAATAAATATAGAATGAGAAAACAAAATAAATAAATGTAAGTGGCAGTTGAGATAATTTAATGTCTCTTTTCGCTTGTTAGACTAAATCTCGATAATACAAAAAATATATGACAATAAGAGTTTAACTCTTTAATGGGTCAATTTATTCGAATCTAAACTTATAATAGTTCACTTAACTTTTAAATATAATGTAAAAAAGAAACAAAAGAGTTTATATGTAATAGAAAAAGGAAAAAGAAGTTAGGAAGTTGGTTGCTCGATCATTTAAGTCGGGTAGGCCATGGGGAACATTTGTGGTGGGGGTATGGGGGGGGGGAGGGCCACCCAACCGGGCACGATGAGATTGTTATCCGAGCTCGGTTTCGTTAACTAAGGATAATCGTAACACTGTGTAATGAAGTGATATTTCTGTCCAGATCCACAGCAGCATTCAATGCAACAGGAATTTCGGATAGTACGGATTCATTTACAGACCGACTTTCAGGATCGATGTGAACAAGAGGTCGATGCACTCGAGCTGTAATGGGGGAAAAGAGGAGTGGTCTGAGCTTCGAAGTCGATGTGATAAGGGATTGAGGACCACAATATCAATGGTTGTGGGGGAAAGGGAAGGAGATAAACAAAAATAATAAATAATAAAAAAAGAGGGAGGAAGAAGGAACTGTGGTAATGCTGGGGGATAGCAGCATGTGCCTCTCCGATCATCTGCATCAGCTGCCTTTTTAAGCTTTCTCGAACTCTCCCTTAATTATTGAGTTCCACTCTCATGCATGTGACTATCTATATACACACAACTCGATTGAAAGATCAGTGATTCCATCCGTTCACTGATTAGGATTTTAAGCGTAACAATCTCACGAATAAAGAAAATGATTAGTGCATTTAAGTACATCTCTTACTGCTATTGGGAGGATTTTTTTTTTCTTTCCTTGTAAATGCAAATTATGAAAACAAAAATTTTAATATTAGCCTTTAAGAAAAGGGGGCGGGGGTGGAAATATGAATGTCTCTTCATAAGAAAGACATCATCGAAAATGGAGGGGTCCCCAGGCATGACCAAATCGAAACGACATATGGTTGTGTCGGCACCGCACTCATCCTAGCTAGTAATTACAAAAAAAAAAATGACTCGAGAAATTCCAATACTGGAAATTCCTAATCATTTAATTCGACAATAAGGTAGGTAAAAATCAAGTCAAGAGTTAAAATTTGCACTAATGGTATACCCACATATGTCCTCATGCAATTTAGAAAAGTTGTTTTTTTTTATTGGTTATAGACCGTATAAATTATTGGATTATGACTAATTCATATTTGGACTGAATTGACTCGCTAAGAGGGTGTGATTCTCATTATATAATATTTTTCTATTCACAAAATTCAAATACACGATCAAACAAAAAAAATGATGAATTATTTCAATTAACTTATTAGTAGAAAAATTATTCACTATTAACTTCCACGACCACAACCACAAGTGTGTGTATATTAGTAACTTATATATGCTCCTCCATTTTTTTTAATGAAATAATCGAATTAAAGATTTATGCAATGCCGAAATCTGAAAAATATATATCTATTAGTTAAAATGAGGGCTATGGAAGCTTGTCGAGTTGGACCTCATCGATAAAAAAAATTATTATGAAATTTATCTAATTATTACTAGTTTTAAATTTTTTTGTAAACTATTATATTAAGAAAAACATTTTCAACCGATCACACAGTCAACCATACCCATTATATAATTAAAGAGTAATTTATGAGCCGTTTGTGATAATTAGATCTCTAATATCTATTTATTTTTTCCCAATCTTTTTATTTATTTCAAAATTAAATCTGGTTTTATGTCCTTAAAAAATGCAATTCCGATGAATAATTTTCAACAATTTCCCATTAGCTGCAAAAAATGGCTGAACCAACCCCAAGTACTGTCACAGAGAGCCCATCTTCCTTCCATTTGTCTTCCAAATTCGTTCTCAAATCACTGCCAGTGCACCATTAATGAGATTTTTAGTTTTGTTAGATTATAAAGGATATTCATAAATACAAAATTTGATAGAATAAAATAGAAATAAATGGGTTTATAAACCCTAATTTATAAGATTAAATACGATAATTCTTAATCTTATTATACCAAAATCCTTATCGATTATAGACAACTCACACGAGAAGTTGGACACCATTGATTTAGAAATGAGATCCGATGATCAAGAAAAAGGGGATAGAAATGAGAGAGTAGATGCATTGGTCTAGAATGGAGATACAGACCAGAGGAAACGAAGGTGGTACACACAACACAACTTTGCTTACAAGAATAAACTGAAATTCTTACTGATTATGTATGAGTCACATGATATATTAGACTCCATCGATTTAGAAATGAGATCGATCGATCAAGAAAAATGGGGGATAGAAACTAGAGGAAATGAAGGAGTACATACAACCACAACTCCGCTCGTAAGATTAAATCCAATAACTCTCGATCTTAGAGCACCGAAATTCTTAGTTGACCATATGCGATTCACTTGATAAATTGGACTCCATTGATCTAAAAGGGAGTTCCATTCATTCAAGAAAAAAAGGCAATATAAATAAGGGGAGATCTATTGATCATCAAATAAAAAAAAGATCCATTAATACAGAAAGCGTGTAAAATTCGAATTTTTTCTGAAGAAGACCATTTTCTTTAGAAAATGTAATTTAAGCGGAACTTATATCATATATAAATCTAATCTCAAATTAATAAAAAAGTGATTAATTAAACCTTGCCAAGTTTGCTTAAAGAGGAAAAGGCTGATTGAACCCTAGATTTGATGTTATTTGACCTCGAATATTAATTGCTCGAAGTCTCCTATGAGGATTCTTTCCCTCATTCATTCAAGACATTCATAATATATATATATATATATGCATAGAAGTTTTTGTGATAACTCATAATGAACAGTACAAACTAAAAAAGAGAGAATTTAATAATTCATATGTATTTTTCTTACGTCATAAATCGCCAAGCAAATGAACAGTAGAAATTCCACTATTTATGTGTCTGTGTGTGTGTATATATATATGTGTGTGTGTGTATGTATGCTAAATATTTGAAGAATGTCAATGTCTTGGATAAGCATCATCGGAGCATGTAATCAGGCATCATTCAAAGTTAACGCATGTAATCAGGAACTGTACCTCTGAATGATTCTCCAATCTAAACCCTCTTGTCGTTTTGCATCCTAATTATTGTGCCACTGATGGGTTCATCATCTCAGTACACAGCATGAAAACACGTAGTACATATATCCTCTAGGGATGTTTGAATCCATCTAGTTTCCAAACTTATATATATATATATATGGAATACTGCAGATTATAATTTTTTTTATTGCAAACCACGTTATAAGACTGTGTTACATAGGTTGAAATTTTATAATTATAATTAACATGATTTGACCTTCGATTATAATCACCGACTTCATAATCACTTTTATTTTTAAATTATTTGTTGCTCGCAAATCGAGAAAAAGTTACCCTCGACGCATTTTCTAGATATTTTTAGTTGCAATTTAGTAATACTTGAACACACCATTATCTGCAATTTTTTTTATGGAAAATTCGAGTTTTATACGGTAGATTATCATTATGTTTGAATGAAAATTAAGTTATTAATTTGTGGTTTTAACGTGAAACAAAAGTGTTAATATTGAATTACAACAACTGATTTTATAACTGATATGCTTCTATTTATTTTCTAAAATAATTTGATATATTTATCTAATGTGACAGCTTCACATCTCAAAACATGGATTTAAATTATCTGTAATGATTAAAATTTATTATAATTTCAACATTTCCTGTCACTTAGGCATGCTTTCGGGTCATTCGGATCACTTGCTTTTAGGGAACTTGGATGACTTGCAAATTATGGAAGTGAGAGAAGGGAATGCAGCTTTTTTTTTTTTCTTTCCCTTTCCCTGACAGTGGTTAGGCGGTGAACGAAGGGGACTGATCGAGGAAGGAGGAAATGACCCCACGAGGACTTGCCGCTAGAAAAGAAATTCCATCTTGTCACGAGCTACTGACGATCGATCGACGGGGGGGTCGGCGTTGCAATAAAGCGACAAAGCTACTACGACTTATCCGCTCAATTATTGTGTCGACCGAATGCGGTTAACCTTACTGTCATTTCTCGATGCGCATAAATTTCATTCGCAATTAAAGGGGTGCGTGCTCCGTAGCTTTGTTTTGGCCAATATTATTCTCACATGAGTATCCAAAATGGAGATTTTAAATTGAGAAAAAAAATGAATTTCATCATATATATATATATATATGTGTGTGTGTGTGTGTGCGCGTGTATAATATGTACATGTATTGACTCTCGTGATGTGTCGCACTACCAAAAGTCTCAATCAACGAAAAATAGTGCTAGTCCTTTTTTTCTCTTTTATCAAATGCTATATTGCTTCTACTCCCGAACCCTAATTCAAAAAACAGTTTATTCTAGAGAACTAGATTTCAGTGAGTAAAATATGATAATATAATAATAAAGATATAAAAATAATTAAGATTTACATTACATTTATGAGATTTTCTCAAGTTTATAAGGTAATGATCATCTCTGAATCCCATCTTAAATTCATGTCTCCCTTATTTAATCCATATACGAGTAAGACTGGCCTAATGAAGAATGAAACTATTTAAATACTATATTTTATGAAAGTTTTAATATTCTTAAAAAAAAAGAACCTTGAACAATAATTATACTCCAAAAAACCATTAGGTTAATTTCCCCATTTTGAGTAAATCTATCATGGTTTTTTTTAAAGTTATTTCAGCCTAAAGTGATCACTCCCTCTCATTCATCATCCCCTTTTCCTGCACTCTCTTCGGTCGAATCGCCAGTCACGTTTGACATTAATCAGTTGTCTTTCCACAAGACGCTGAATGTGGAAGGAATCGATCCTTGCTCGAGGCAACCTTTGCGATTATCGGTCCAAATGCACAATCGTGCCCGCCTCGTTGTCAACTTCACCTCGTTTGCCCAGAGACGACGTAGGAGGCTCGGGTTCGAGAAAATTATCGGCGTTTCTGTCTTACGTGCCATTGCATGCTCTCTCTTCCATTATCAATGGGCCAAGAGTGTGCTAACTGACATGGGCAAGTGATAGGTGAACAGGAGAAATATTAAAAAAAAAGTGTATGTTTCAATCAGAATACAAAGGCAGATCGAGCATTAAATTGAAAGAGGAGGCCGATACCACACATTACACACCATAAAAACAAAACCCATAATTGTTTTCCCTTCTGTTATTGTCTCATAATTTTGAGTAATTCAAATTTGAAAATGTATCACTATATTAATTGATACGAATATTATGACGATATACTTGCTCCTGTTATTAACTTTTCTCTGATCGAGCAAGTGTTTTAGGCATTGTATCCCATCAAAAAGATTAAGGTGACAGTGTTATTCCAATATGGGATCCATCCCTCCCTCCCTAAAAGTGATTCACACTTGTCATGTATCCTTCAGTACAGGTCCTCAGCAACTTCCACCAATCGGGTAGTTTTCTTTCCTCGTGCTTGAATGAGGGGACAGTTTTCCTCCAACAGGGCTATCTTACCTGTACTCGAACTTGACGAGATGTGAATCAAATAGGTGACTTATGATACAATACAAATTTCATAGAATTAATAGCTTTAACCTTGTATTTAATACAAAAAAACTTAAGTAACAAAAATGGTAGTACACCATTCCTTTATACACCCATAATTTTTTGGCTAAATTTTTGAATGGGATTATCTCAAGAAGTGATTTTGCATCTCAACTAATCAATAATTATTACTTTTTTTTCAATTACACTAGAAGATAGGATAGCATAAGTGAAAAGGAAATAAAAGGATATGCGAAGTTTCATGATGAGAACTGAACTTATAATTTCTTGATTATTAGGTCGAAAACAGTGCCAATGCAGTAGATCTTCTTTCTGAAAATTATTACTTATTATATAATTCATAATTCAAGTATCAATATTACAAAAATAATGCAATATATCTAGAGAGAGAGAGAGAGAGAGAGAGTTGTGCCGTGCGATTCTTCCAAAGGAGGCTTCCTTTTTCAGTGGCATTGCAAGTGGGATCTGCCCCTTTTACGGATCTTATTCTCATTAGTTCCAATTCAGAGCCAGATGGTCTGAATCTCACGTCCCTTTTTCCACTTTATGGTGATCAATCAGCCTCACATTTGCAAACTTTATTTATCAGAACACGTAACGCTAAATGCGGTGACCGATATGGCACGCTGGCGAGTCTCAGCCTTGTCGAATCCGATTATCTCCTTCCCAGTCTCATCGGAGTTTCTTCCGGCTAGACTTCATCATGGGGCCATCGATCTGAATGTGGAAGTGACATATGTAAATATGCATGATCATGAGAGGAAATAGTCGATCATGGACTTGGAAAAAAAATATTTGTGTCAAATTCGGTATTTAAGGTGTAAGATGAGTGAATAAAATGATAGAACGTAATAATACAAAAATTGAATACATGAAATAGTAATAATCCTTTATTAAATTATTCAAAAAATTATATAATATATGAAAATAAATAATATTTAAATATTATCAAAAATATATAATATTTTAATATTTTAAAATATTTAATATCAAACCTTCTGCTACCGACAGCTTCTCCCATGGCAAAACTTACCCAAGTAAAGTTTTAGTAGATCGAGGGCTTCTCTTTTCCCATCAGATAGATTTCAAGAACAGGCTAATTAATGAGCAATATTTTCTATAGATAGATGTGCCACAAGACCTAACTACTTCACATAAATTGCAAGATATCCTGCCGAGGAAGGGCAGTGCCCGCGCAATCTTTTCGACTGATATTAGCGCGACGAGTGGGCATCGGAACATGAAGAACAACCCGTACGAGGCTGAACGAATTAAATGGTAAGAGTACAACTCGTCTATTCGTTGTTCCAATTCATTGTAGACAACCCGATAACTCTAGATCCCCCCCGGTCGGTCTACCGAAGGCACGACCCATAAAGGCTCCACCAACCGGTAGTTATATCTAGCTGTCTACAACACACAATTTTATGCAACTTCCATGAATGGGACACCTTCCCACGAGGCAACTAGCATCGGGGAGACCACTGCATGTTCCTAGTACCATCATCCTCTTGTTTCATTTCTCCCCCCCCACCACCTTTTTCCTATCTTCTTTGTGTATTATTTTCTCTACATATCTATTATATTTATGTATATGTACATGTGGAGACATTAGTTATGTCAATGTGCCCATAAAAGGCCGTATCGCATTTACACCCTAGCAAACCGACCAACAGATGGGGTCAATGTCACATGCGGACACGGTACACTGTCTTTCGAAGTTCATCCTTCGATCCATAACTAAGGCTGAGAATATTCCGAAATGCATCGTCGGGAACCTAATGGGCTAATTAGCAGAAAGAATAGATGCTGTCACAAAAAAAAAAAAGAAAAGAAAAGTGACTTTCTTTCCGACTTCGATGCGTCGAACATGCTCTAAAGTAGAATTTTGAGCCATGTCGTCCCGGATGTCGGGTAAATTACTGCACCGATGATGTTGAGAGTCAATCGCGCATCGCATCGGAGAGATACAAAGAAAAATAAATATGAATTTACAAGAAAAATGATACTATCAGTACTTATCATATAAATATGAATACGTACCAATCTCTTTCAGGTNGAAAAATAAATATGAATTTACAAGAAAAATGAGTATCATTACTTATCATATTTCTATATGAATACGGACCGATCTCTTACAGCTTCACCGGCAAATTCATTATCGCATTAGAGCCGGGTCTTGGGCTCGTACTCACCGAGTCCGAGTTTGGAAGGGAAATGTCGCTCCTTTTGTTATTGCTCATACTCTTTTAAGGCCCATGGACCTATAGTGTAATTAAGAAAACTTAATTCTAAGGGCCTGATGGGCCCATTTTAGGCCCAACATAAGTTATTGTGGGCCTAAAAGCCCAATAACATAGGCTTTGCATTNCATTTTAGGCCCAACATAAGTTATTGTGGGCCGAAAAGCCCAATAATATAGGCTTTGCAGTTGCTATGGAGTGACGATTGGAGTGCAAGATCACGTGCAAAGCTGGTGCCAGTTTGGTCAACTCAGATGGAAGTCACTGAAGCGTCGGTTCGGTCAGATGGCTTTGGCGGCCATATCCACTCTCGCTCGCTGCTCTGCCTCTGCTTCTACTTCTCCATCCTCTTCTTCTTTGATTATCTTCAGCCCTCTTAGCACACTTCTCATTTCCGGATTGTCTACTAGAAGGCTACGTCCAATTCACAGGAGGATGGCTTCTTCTTGTCCGGCTTCTTCGCTGTCTTCCTCTCACGGCGTGGAAGTCTCAGAATCAGTTGAGCAAGAGAGACTCACAGCTCCTTTCGGCTCATGGAAGTCCCCGATCACCTCCGATGTAGTCTCCGGAGCATCCAAGCGCCTTGGTGGCATCTCTGTGGCCGGCGATGGCCGCCTCCTCTGGGTCGAATCCCGCCCCTGCGAGTCCGGGTAAATTAGGAACACTTCCGGGAACTCTCTCTTTTCCCGGTTCTATTCGCATATTCCCATTGAAGCTCTCAATAAATTTTGGCTATAGGACTCCTTGTGGAATACAAGAGCAGTTTTTGAATGGCTGTGTTAATGTCTGTCCTGCAGACGAGCGGTTCTCGTGAAAGAACCGGAGAAACCGGGCGATGAGCCGATTGACATCACCCCTAAGGAGTTTGCTGTTCGAACAACTTGTCAGGAATATGGAGGAGGCGCTTTTAACTGTTCCGGGGACATTGTCGTCTTCTCGAACTACAAGGATCAGAGACTGTATAAGCAGTCTATCAGTTCAAGAGGTATAAAAGTCCATTTTGTTGTGTATTTTGCCAATGCCATATTTCTTTTACGCCATAGTTGCAGGAGATATCAGAACTTATGGTTGTTACTTCTGTTTTTTTGTAAACTTTGTTGGGAAGGCTATAGCTCGAGTATGTCTAATTTATTCCTGGTTAGGTTCTGGCTTAATATTGATGGTGGTCTTTCTCTGAAATTCCTGCAGATTCTTCTCCAATACCAATCACCCCAGATTATGTTGGGTCTCTAGTTTGTTATGCAGATGGGGTTTTTGATTTTAGGTTTAGCCGCTACATCACCGTCAGGGAAGGTATGTCGTGAGTTCTATGGAGTCCATACAGGGTCGTATGCCCTATACTAATTTTTCTGAGTCTACAGTGGATAAATTATGTTCTCTTCATGGTGTTAGATCGTCGCAAGGACAGCATGAATCCAGCTACAGAAATTGTAACAGTTGCCCTCAACGACAATAACACTCAAGGTGAATATGTGTGCTTTGAGTTTTATTACTAGGTGAAATGATATGCACTAAAGCTGTGCATTTGGTAATAATGTATATTTCAGAGCCAAAAGTATTAATTGGAGGCAGTGATTTCTATGCATTTCCTCGGATTGACCCAAAGGGGGAAAGGATAGCATGGATTGAGTGGTCCCATCCAAACATGCCATGGGATAGAGCCGAGCTCTGGGTTGGATACATCTCAGAAAATGGGTGAGAAACGCATTATATCGAGTGTCTGCATAGTTACTACATTAAAGTTTAAAAGGCTATTCTCAGTCCAATTGCTTCACTTTGTTTCTATACAATTTCTTGTTGGTGTGATATAGAAGTAGTAATACTTGGTGACTTTAGTACTGGTTAAATAGATTGTAGATGTATAATATGTCGAAGTATTATTGGTAATATCAACGTTGCTTCATCCACTAGAGAGTAATCTGCATGAGAAAATGTTCAGCCATTGTATGTTGTAGGTCTTTCAGTAATGGTTATCTAATAGGGACGGCCTAATATCTTCATACAGCTGGCCTAGAATTTGATGATTGATGCATGCATGTTGTGTAATATGTTTATATTAGGATAATTTCCTTATATACTTGCATTTATGCTGTCATTTCTAGACGATCAAATCTCATGTTGTTATTCCCATCCTATTCTGACTGCCACTGAGATTATTTACTATTCATGATTCATTGTGTTTTGAATTGCTCACACAGTCCTTCTTGATGCTTTTCTTTAGAGATGTCTATAACCGTACCTGTGTCGCTGGTTCTGATCCCAATATTATTGAGGCTGCAACTGAACCTAAATGGTCCTCCAGAGGTTTGTTTTTTCTGCATTATTTATGAAAAAAGCAAGCTTTCCATCTGTTTTCACTGAGCCAGGCTTATGATAGGGCTGCACTGACAGCCAAAAGCAATGTTGGAAGGATACTATGCAGGTTAAGTGAAAGAAGTAATGCAAGGGTTTTTGAATACTTTACTAGTGTGCACTCTGCAATTTATGGTTTCAGAATGGGATTTAAGAGTTGAATTCTTCTACGCTGTGGAAAAAGTAGGAATCTGATAAATTGAGATGTTTTCTCTGTATCTTGACAGAGAATAACAGTGTAATTTATACATATGCAGGGGAATTGTTTTTTATTACTGACAGAAAAAATGGCTTTTGGAACCTCTATAAATGGGTGAGTGCTGAATTTTTCATCCTTTGGGAGATTCTCATTCAGATGCTCAAATTATGCTGCTGGGAGTAAAATTGAGCAATGATGGCTGTTGTACAGGTTGACTCTGAGAATAAGGTCGTGCCTGTATATCTTTTAAATGCTGAGTTTGCGAGACCTCTCTGGATTTTTGGCATGAATTCTTATGAATTTATCAAGAGTGACGACCATAAGAACCTAATTGTCTGCAGTTACAGGTGATGTTTTGAAGTTACTGAATTTAGATTTTCCAATATAAGTTTGTTAATTGCAAAAGAAACTCAACCCGTTGTTGAATTGCAGGCAGAATGGCAGATCACATATTGGGATCCTTGACGACAGTCAGAACTCATTGTCTTTGCTTGAAGTTCCATTTACTGACATACAAGACATTGTACTTTGGAAAACTAGTCCTATGATGAGCTGCAAAATTTGTTCATTTTTCCCCTTTTTAAATTCAGTTGCTTGACATGACTCTTCCCACATGATTACACAGGCTTTAGGAAACAATATCCTCTACATTGAGGGTGCATCAGGTGTTCTTCCATCATCAGTAGCAAAGGTGATCTGAGCTTCATTGATGATCTTAATCACCTTTTACCTTTGTGAACCTATGGCAACCATTAAACTATTAAGAGATATTCAGAGACTTTATGCTTTTGCTTAACTGGGAAAAAACATTTGCAGTTGTATATTTTTCTCTTTAGAAATAGAAACTAAGGGAAAATATGTCTGGGTGGCGACATTGTAAAATGTTTTATGACCCAACAGTGTGCAGCCCGATACCATTTTCCTTGTCTATTTTTCAAGAAGAGAAAAATGTGTTAACTGGGAAATATTTCACAGCTCTCTGGAACCAAAAAGAGGCTGGTTTTCAACTTTATTATTCATTTAAAATTCATCCTCCTTCCTTTCTTTCAGGTGACACTGGAAAATGAGAAATGGAATGTTGATGATTTTCATGTTGTATGGTCATCTTCCCCAGATGTTTTGAAGTACAAGCCTTACTTCAGCACACCTGAGCTAATTGAATTTCCCACTAAGGTGTCGGGTCAAAATGCCTATGCATATTTTTATCACCCGTTGAACCCTATGTACCAAGCTCCAGAAGGAGAGAAGCCCCCATTGTTGCTAAAAAGCCACGGTATTGTTTGAGCCAATCTGACATCCACCAGTACTGAGATCTAGTTTCTGAAGGAAATAAATTGTTTTAACAATATATTTCAATATGCTGTGTTGGCAAAGCATGTAATTTTCATGTTTTCTCTAATGTAATAAGCATTAGCTAATCTTTCATATTCTGCAAGCAGCGGCTTCTATATAAATTCATTCCATGTTAAACTAATGCACAGGAGGACCCACAGCTGAGACACGGGGAATGCTAAGCCTGAGTATACAGTTCTGGACGAGCCGAGGATGGGCTTTTGTAGATGTAAATTATGGAGGAAGCACTGGTTTGTTCTTTCTAAGCCTTTTTTCTACATCTCATTTTTATTCTATTAATAGTTTGCTGAACTGAAGGAGATATCAATGTTTTAAGGATATGGCCGAGAATTTAGAGAGAGGCTGCTGGGGCACTGGGGAATTGTTGATGTTGATGACTGTTGCAGTTGTGCTCAGTTTCTGGTCAAAGCTTTGGACAGTTTATTTTCCTTGAAGATTGTGATTGAAGAACTTTTAAGGTTGACAAGGAATATGTGCTCATGTAGGTGGAAAGTGGGAAGGTAGATGGGGATCGGCTTTGTATCACAGGGGGTTCTGCAGGCGGGTACACAACTCTAGCTGCTCTTGCCTTCAGGGATGTATTCAAAGCTGGAGCTTCACTCTATGGCGTGAGTTCCCTACTTGGTATCATGACTCCAAGTTCACTGCCACATCTCATTTTGAGTGGCTGACATTGCTCCAGAAAGTTCTCATTTTTAATCCCTTTCCACCATGCTAGCTTTCAAAAGAGCTACCATGACTGAGTCTGCATTTATTGACTATTTATTTCAAGTTGAATTTTTGAATTAATCATCTCACATATAGAAAAACTTTATTTCTGGAACAGGTGGCTGACTTGAACATGTTGAGAGCAGAAACACACAAGTTTGAGTCTCGTTATATTGACAATCTTGTTGGTAAACTTATTTACTTACACATGTTCCTTCCACTGAAGTCCAACATATGATAGTTTTTTCTGTTACCATTTACTTGCTCATCGGCATTTTCCTTGATGATTCTTTGTAGGAAGTGAGAGGGACTACTATGAGAGATCTCCTTTAAATTTCGTTGAGAAGTTTGCTTGCCCCATCATTCTGTTCCAAGGTCTGGAAGACAAGGTATGAACCGGGGTTCTTCCTTTATCCACACTTCAAAACTCTCACATCATTGTAAATTTTCCAATGCTGAAGATGGTAATCACCATATAGAAACACCAATTTTACCTGGTATTTTCAATTGAGTCTTCTTGTCAGATGGTGCGTCAGTTTAAATTTATGTCCTTGTCAGCCAGTGACAGCCAAAATGATACAATCATATCCATGCGTTTCTTGTAGGTGGTCCCACCTGAGCAAGCTCGAAAGATCTACCGTGCCCTCAAGGAGAAGGGCTTGCCTGTTGCCCTCGTGGAGTATGAAGGGGAGCAGCATGGTTTTCGGAAGGTATCCCTGCTGAGATTGCTTATGATGCTTCCTATGCATACGTAGGGAATGGAGGGAAGGTTAAGAGATTGTGTTTGTACTGTAGGCGGAAAACATCAAGTTCACATTGGAGCAGCAAATGGCGTTCTTTGCACGTCTGATTGGAAACTTTCATGTTGCTGATGAGATCAATCCTATCAAAATTGATAACTTTGACTAAAGGTATTCTCGTGAAGGTATCTACTTGGCACTCTATAATCATATCATCATTTGGCATAAATCGGTCATTTTCTGATTAAGGACACACATCTAGATGCCCACATCCATAGCCGGGTATTTAACTTTGTGATGGGAATGTACTTTGAGACAATTCTTTTACCCATTTTCTCATGCAGATGATGTTCGGAAGTCCATACCCTTGGCATGTTCGTGTTGCTTTCACTGGTTAATACTGGTCCTTGAGCTTGGTCTAGCGCCGAGCTGATAGGGCTTCATAAGGAGTCAGGTTGGTCCTGCTATACTTCCAAGTACAATGAACCTCTCTTGATAGCAGTCATATACTTGAACAAAAACGCCTTATCTGCTTTGCTGTTTCTAAGTATGTCCAACCCATCATGATAATAAGATGGGTGTACGACACTTATCTAAGCTGGTTCGGCTGTTTTCAGTCTAATAATCGCTTAGTGTGCCGGACCTGTGCAAATCAGTAGATGTACAGATAAGACATAAGCGGGTAAGTTTTCAGAGACAGGACATAAGCGGGCTAATCGGTAAACGTACAGACAGGACACAGGCAAGACGTAGCTCATCTAGCACATTGACCATGAAAGGCAACTTTTACCTTTATGGGGTGGGGGGAAAAGAGCCTGATGTGACAGTCCCTTCCGCCAACAACCGCATATGAAGTCGTCTGAACTAACTTTGATTACTTAGGTTCTGAATCGATTTGAAATAAAATTATATATATATATATATATATATATTCATGGATCTGAAGGAAGAGATGGATGATATGTTTACAAATGGGTCGTATGTTGTATTGGTTGATCATTGTGGCTGTTCATCTGTCCGAGTGAAGCTGGTGAATGCTGAATGGTGAAATTTAACACAGTCGGGGCGGCTCTCGGGATGCGAGAAGTCGATGGACATATCTAAGGTGGGCTATCGGACCACAGAAATCATCCGCTCACAGTTGCATGGTTTTCCATCATAGTAAAAGGATTGATCTGCTCATAAGGTAGATATGATATTAATGAGTACAGAGATTCATTATCAATCTAGATTTTGATTTGGATCCGGCTATTGATAATTAAAAGCCATCTGATCGTGAATTTTTTTTTCCTGTATTTATAAAATCGAAATTTCATTAAAATATCTAAGGCTAGTTGTGACTTGTTCTGTTACCATCACGTGCTTAATCAAATGGGTTATAAATTCGCCATAAAAATAAAAGGAAATAAAAGAAAATCTTGACTGGGCTCCTTCCAAATTACATTAATTATGTCGACTTCTAGAAGGTATTATCTGCCAGAATCAACCCACCCCCGGCGACCCTTCTTTATTATTATTATTATTAAATAAATGCAATACGTAAACGATACACGTACCCTTCTGGCAAGGTAATTGGTGTGCTTCTATATTTCCTTAAATGTATAGAAAAATTCATGGTTGAGCATGGTTTAACTCTTAATAAATTAATTTAATTTAAATTTAGACCAATCATGACATTGCCTTTCATGAACCTCTGCATCCACAAGAGAAAATATGTATGCACTGTGTAATGCAAGTATATATGCACGTTACCCAGATATATATATATATATATAAGGTTTTTTTAGAGTGCTCATTGATTCACCTACCATTATCCAGATATTTTATCGGCCAAGCACAGGTATTAAAACCGGACAGGGCGATTGGTTGAATCGGGAACCGGTTATATATCTGACTCGATTTTATTAATTATTCCATTTGCGCATCAACTCCGGTTGTTCCCATAGAAACTTGCCGGTTTTCCATGGAACCCATAAACCCATATGAACCGGTTGACCAAAAATTAACAGAAAAAGAATAAGGAGGATCGGGAAGTCGAACGAGGGAGGGAGGCCGGCAGAGCGTGGCAGCCGGCCCTTCTATGGGTCACTCCAGCTAAGGCATATATAAACACTATTTATTATTAATTTTATGGTTTTAGCTTTTTCTTAGAACACACGGTAGAATCCGTCGAGTTCATGGTTCGATCTATGAACTCATACCTTATCTGATTTCTAATCTGATTTGATTTTAGTAACTATATGATTCGACCGAGTCAATCTTTGGATTCTATGCATAGACTCTAGATGCCGGTCATCGCAGGCCAGCCAGTCCCAAGTTTTTGAAATGGGAACATATAATGCGGTAAGAAGCCGTGTCATCAAACAATGGCACGAGAATGGCTTCCGATCTCTGTCTAGGACTTGATTAGTCTAGCTTTAGACGAGATTGAACATAGTGCTCGACGAGGAGTGTCGGGACGCTGCCGGCCCGGCCCGAATAACCACCCGATTTTTCGACATCATTCTTTGAATTCTCAAGGATTGACTCGGTCGTCAGCTTAGGCCCCACGAAGGATAGTTGATAATGTTTCACATAGAACAACCGATAATCTAAAAAACTGTAGAATCTATGAACAGAAATTTGACCATTGAATGGTTCGACAGTGATGCAGAAGAGGTAGTAGGTATCTCGAGAGATCATATTCATGCCAAATGAAGTTCATGGCTCCATTTAATTTTACATAATTTTTTTTCTTTTTTTCAATGTGAACGGTTTAGATTAAAAATTTTAATAAATCTTGACCGATTTAAGTTTGAGCATAGTTGATTCGTAAGAGAGTAAATCTCTTGAAATCTTGAAAATTCTTGGTATACCAGTATCAATCTTAGAAAATGGGTTGAATTAATTAGAGCAAAATTTTACAATTTCATTCGAAAAGCAGGGAGTAATGAACAAACAATTCATATGTACGTATAATTGGTATTTAAAAGTTCAACAAAATCTACTAACTTCAGTTGGAGCTAGTCGGTTCATAGAACACTTTGTATGGATTTTTATTTTTTTCCACTTAGAGGACTCGAATACGAAGGTCTCAAGAGAACCAATGAAACGGACTTTACAAAGAGGAAATTACAGAACAAATCAATGAATGAAATTTAACGGTAGAGGGACCCGAATCCATTGGCCAGCGCGTGAACAGCAGGGTTGAATGCAAGCCTGCCGAGGATCCCTTGCTTGTAAGGCAAGAAGGTCCGCTTCTTCATGTCCTCCGACACCGCCTTGTTGACGGTGTAGTGCAGCTCGTGGGCTGAGACAGGGCCGGATCTCCTCCTACTCCTCCTCGAGATCGAGCCGGGGCTCTCCGCTGCGGCCGCCGACCTGAAGCTCGAGTTCCTTATCTCCTCCTGCTTCTTGAATATCCCGGCGTACTTCCGGAAAGGGTCCTTGTCCGTTGCCCTTCCCTCCGATGCGCTCCGGAAGAGGAAGAAGTCCTTGAGCTTCCACTTCTTTGATACGGATCCCGATCCCGAGCCTCCCTTCGAAGAAGAAGCCAGAGACTGTCTCTGGTTGCTGTTGAGCTTCTGGTGAAGTTGTTGCTTTTCCTTCTCTTCTTCTTCCCACGGATACGATGAGACCCGGTACGGGGAGAGCGATCTCGCAGCTCGGGGACCAGCACCCGAGCCAGGAGCTCGGTCACGGCCTCTCTCTTGCCCCGGCTTATTCTGCCGGGCCTCGCTCTCCTTGCCCTTCCTTCGCGGCGACATCAGTGCCCCAGTGATGATCCGCTTTCCCTGCCTAACCAGCGACCTCGGAGAATGGACCGGGCTCTTGTCGGGCACCTGCGGCCTAGGGGGAGGTTTCAGTGGCCGGATCTTGCCGCCGTCGAAGAGCTCTTCAGCCGACAGCGAAGCACTCTCCAAGCCCTTGCAGAAGTCGAATGCAAAGTCCTCCTCGTCCTTGCCGCCCTTAGGCGACCTCGGCGTCCGGGGCTTCTCTTCCCGGCCGAAAGGAATAGACGAGGACGAGCCGCCATGGTCTGCCCCGCTCATGGAGGAGAACTCGTCCAAGTCTCGGTAGAAATCAGCCATACGGGAGGGGCTGGTCGGGGCGCTGAAGTAGTACTCCCCGAGCCGCTTCGGGGTCGATGGGGCACTCAGCACGTAGGGCGTGGATCGGCCGCTGCAGAAGTCGAATTCCGGGGACGGCGGCGGTATCACGACTTCCATCTCCGTGGAGCTCAGTGAAGCCCTTCCTCTTGGTTCTTTGGCTTTCGAGATAGGGAAGCAAAGAGCAGATTGTGACCCCTTTGCAGGAAGCAAATATAAAGGGTGGAAGAGAAAGAAAGGAAGGAGCGAGGAAGGACATATAAAAAATAAATAAATAAAATTGAAAAAAAAACAATATTAAAGGCGTAGATTGTTGACCAAGANTGGAAGAGAAAGAAAGGAAGGAGCGAGGAAGGGACATATAAAAAAATAAATAAATAAAATTGAAAAAAATAATATTAAAGGCGTAGATTGTTGACCAATAGAAGTCAAAGATAGCCGCCTTTTAATACTTGNAGAAGTCAAAGATAGCCGCCTTTTAATACTTGGTTGGCCTTTCTGTCCCGTTCTTGTCGTACTCACTAGGGATTGAGGATTTGTCCTGTTATGTCCCTCGATGAGACTTTGTGTGTTATACATGACAAACATCATCATTGGTGTCACACCAGATCTAATCCTGCACTTCAGATCCGAGATCTTAAATGAATTTAAGAACATATAAGTTAATTTTTTTTTGGACGATAAACATGTAGTGCTGCATACCATATCGGGATTGATCATAACTTTATGGAATTGTTTAGAAATTGTCCAACAGTCGAAATCAATGGAAAACTATTTTTGGCCCTAGCCCAAGAGCCCAATGAAGGGCGAGTTTTTGGAGAAGAAGCGTAAGACCGGAAAACCAGCCGAACCTCCACCTTCTCAAGCCGAGACGATGCAAGTTCCCCGCGCATCAAGAGTGGGCGGATTGTCATATTCAGTCGGCCGGATACGGATCGGAATGGCAGAAATTTTCAAAGGATGATACTTGAATAAATGCGGAGGAATGAGGAAATCAGTAATAGATGGAAGTAGGGGAAGAAGACGGGAGGTGGAAGCAAGAATAATGCGTGATCAATGGCATCGCTCATGGGCTTCACCATGCTTGGTGATCTTGTCGAATACAAATCAATCAGTTGCAGTCAAGAACTACCTTTTTCCTGATTTTGATGGCGAAGTTTCTCAAGATCTTCGGAGTTCGGAATGTGGAGTCATCGACCATATACGATCAACATCATACCCTTTCTTCCTCATTCATTCATGAGGGTGTCGGTGCTCTCAATTCCCTTGAATTCATGAAAAAAAGATCCTTAAAATACTAGAGAATTTTCACTAATTTCTTATCCTTAATGCGAGTTTGAACCATCTCAAACTCGATTCCTAGGTCCGTCCGTGACCGTCAACGCAGCATGTGCTGAAGATAGATAATAGATGGTTAACTCGTTGAAGACTCGGCCATGGCTGAGAGTGACGTACGTCATGATCATTCGCTCTTTTACTAGCTTTGCTTCGGTGTTCTTCTTCATCGGACACGACTCGGGCTGGGCTCTTTCTCGATGACAGCTCGAGACTGAGCGTCAGCTTCAAATGCCGCCGCGGGCTGCCGACTCCATTTTTTCCCCGCCCGCATGCTGCTCTGACTGTTCGTAGGGTAAAAAAAGAAGAAGACAACTGTCGGCTAGAACGAAGGGCAGGAATTCGAATGGAAAATCACTGCAGCCATTCACATACACCTCAATTAGCAGGACCAGAGACGTGAGACGAGTCCCGACATGATTACGTGGGGGTGGGGACAACTTGTGCAAGGCAGCATTCGAAAGTTGTTCTCCTTTAACGACAAGCTCTTATGATTTGACCTTTTGGAGATCTCAGAGAATCCCCCATACAATACATCATATAGCAGCCGAAATTCCGGCCCCATTGCCCACTGGCTGAAATTTTAATCTATCCAACTAATTTAAATTAAAACTATATTGATATAATGAGATATTATAGTATTTTTATTATGAATTTCATTGTCATATAATCCCTCGAGTTATAAGTCATATTCAATTCGTTTGGCATGTTCGTAATTGAATACGGATTATTCAAACGGTATGATATGAGCGTGCGCTAAAACTGTCAGCCATGGGAACTATTTTCAACTACTTCTAGAGAAATAAAGACTTCTTTGTTTTCTGGAAAACGATTTCCATGTTTTCTTATCTGCGATAAATTCTTTCCTGCACATTCGCCAGCCCCTCGACTTTTCGCACCGGAGCATCCGCCTAAACAACGGGAGGTTCGACGCACGCTTTTTTGAATCGAAGTAATGGTTATACTTCTTATAAATAAAAGAATTTTTCTTCATAACAAATCCATTACATTTGAATTTGAACTACCATAATCCAATGGACTTTTACATACGAAATGATGCAATCTCAAACAAAAAAAAAACTTTCATATTATAATTTTTTTCGATTATATATGAGATATAGAAACTTATAAAAGAAATAGAGGAATAAATGTGTACTATACATAAAATCAAATCTATAATCACTTAGTAGTTAGGCGAAGAAGATTTCGCTCAACAACAAACCAATCTTCTCTTGCATGTTATATAGCTGCGTAAAGTTAAGGGGGAAGTCACTTTCCTGTGTCAGATAGATTAATTAATTGATTAATTGAATACTTTACGTCGCGTTCATATTAGACATGAAACATGCAGTAGCAGTAATAGCTTTAGGTGGACTAGAGAGAGCATTGGTGCTGCCAAACATATGGACTCCCTTGTCTCCCCGACAATTGACATGCACGATGGAGAAAAAGGATTTAAATCTTACGTACTTTCAATAAAAGTATGTGTAATTGCCCAAAACAATAGACCGGATCGCCGGTTAACCTAGTAGGATCGACGGACCGACCGTTCTGGGTCCTTCTCTCGGGCTTCTTTAGGTTTTCTTGCAGGGTTGCAACATGTGACCTCTCACTGGGTCATCACATCGCAATAAACTTCTCGTCTGAGCGTGTAATTAACCGGGTTAAGAATTCAGAAGGTGCTCTCTAGGCACGTTTAGGGTTTCTTTGATTGGAATGCATGAATGGCAATGAAAGATGGGCTTAACCTGAAAGACATGGGACCTATGGCCCATCAAGACTGCCTAGCATGTTCTCGAGCCTTGAGACTTCAAGAGATCATTTGTGTTTATCCTATATATACCTCGACCAGAATTGGACGCCTGGCCCATGATTTTCGGACTTACCAGAGATTGGATTCACGTTCAATCTAGTAGTCCAACTATTGAGCTAAGTCGGACCTCTTATCGAAGAGCCCGCCACGAATTCAATTCTACGTCCGGGAATGCTACGATCAACACATCAGACCTAAATTAATTGCAAGAGAGGATGACTACATGACGCAAGAAAATTAATGGACGCCGACTAACAATATTGAATAGATTTTAGAGGGAAAATAAGGTTGGAAGCAGAGTAACTGTATGATATCATCGACACTTACTGCAATAAACTGGTTGATGAATGTGTCCAGGCACCCGATCACGTTCTCTGGCCTTCTCGCCGGCTGGATCGAAGAGGTAGGACACGAGGTCCTCCCCTTCAATCTCAACGAGATCGGCCTTCTCAAGCCACCGGTTCTTCACCCAGGTTCTGGTCTGGTAGTAGAGACTCCCCCGGTCCTCGAGTACGTCCCTGCCCGCCACGATCATGAGGACGCTCTCGCAGGCTAGAAGCTCGAGGCTTGGGGAGCCCCCCACGAACGGGTTGATGAGCGGCTCGTCACAGCCCTTGTCGGGCTGGCAGATGAACCTCCACCAGCTGATGTCCGCCTGCGCTCTTGATTGCCTCCGCCCCAATCGGCTCCTCCCCACAGAAGTCCAGGTTGATCAAACTGCGACGCCCTGGTTTTTATTTTCTCCGATCTTTGCTCTCCTTGAGCTGTATCGCCAAGTGGTTTGCTGTGTTAGCGCTGGTGCTGTCCCCGGCAACGAAAAGACGGTTGAAGTCCACATTATCCTTGAGCTACGGCTCGGCCCCATGGGGCATTGAGGGAGGGGTGGTGCAAGGTGTCGGCGGCTGGTCCAGATGATGAAGCCGCCACCGTGGAAGTGCACCATGAGGGGGAGACTTCTGGCGGCTCGGAACCTCAGCGAGGCGGAAGAGTTGGGCGATATGGGGATCTCGGGGAGGATGATGATGCCCTTTGAGATGATGCCGGTCTCAGGGTTGAGGCCGGCCGGGGCCATACACCTCGGTGTCCCCAGGAGGCGGTCCTAGGTCCCACCCTTGTAGACTCTAATGAAAGGTAACACTTCCACTTCAATTTATTCGTAGCACNGTGTCCCCAGGAGGCGGTCCTAGGTCCCACCCCTGTAGACTCTAATGAAAGGGAACACTTCCACTTCAATTTATTCGTCGATCATATTTTAGCCGTAATATTGTCATATTTTTAATACTGGGGAGATTTTTATTCGGATTAATTCAAGCAAGCGGGNCTGGGGAGATTTTTATTCGGATTAATTCAAGCGCGACCGGACAAGCATGTAACCGTTAAATCTTGATAACATTTATGGATGAAAACAATTCATAGGCTCCATAGTTTACAAGATAAGAGAAGTTTTTATTATTATTTAAGATCAAGGAACGAGAACATAATTACTGAGATGAAGAAATTTTATGAAAGCCAAGAAGGCATCTCTCTGTTGAGGAAGGCTGCGAGCCGTCGGATCAGTTCCTTGGCCTTGGGGCTCTCCAAGTCATCCAGATGGAAGCAGTGGTCCTCGTCCTCCGTCTCCATGATCTCCACCACTCCTGGCCACCCACTCCGGCCCACTGCCTCGAAGTACTTCCACCCTCGGTCCTTCAATGGGTCTTTCTCAGCCACGCATACCAGAACCCTTCCGCATCCAAGCCCCGCCAGGCTTGGGGCTCCCTCCGCCAGCGGGTTGACCCGTGGATCGTCGTTGTCGGAGTTAGATGGGCAAATGAATGCCCACAGCCTGTCCACCGAGGCCTTGCGCTCTGGATCGGCTGCCTCTGAACCGATCGGCTTGGCACCCCAGAAGTAGGGATGAACTAGTGCCACTCCAAGGAGTCTGAAAAATAAATAAGGTAAATGATCATATGATCTTACGCATTTAAAAAGCTCCATTGGTTCCGACTAATTGAGGTTGAGCTGAATTCGCTTGTATTACCTAATGGAATCCCCAAACTCGGGATTGCCGGCGGCCATGGCCAGGTTGTGGACTATGTTCCCGCCTGAATCCTCTCCGACTAGGAACACTCTCCCAAAGTCAGCATACCGATTCAACCAGTCCTCCGGCCCGGTCCCACTGGAGTGGGAGAACGCCCAGTGGAGTGCCGCCCATGAGTCCACATACGCTGCGGGGATCGGGTTCTTGGGAGCCTTCTTGTAATCCACCGAGACTGCGACAACGTTGGCTTCAGCCACCAGGGCTTGGACGTAGCGGTGGTAGCGGCCTGAGAATGGGGAAGACGTGCAGAAGCCACCGCCATGGAAGTAGACGAGGAGAGGAAGCTTCCGGTGGTGGCCGTCGGGGGCGGGCAGCTTGGGGAGGAACAACCGGGCGGTTACGTGGGGGTCGGTGGAGATTATGGCATCCTTGGAGGAGACGCCGGTGGCGGGATCGGCTGTGGAGGGTGGGACGAAGTCGGTGTCGACTAGCCGCTCGATGTTGCCGTCCTTATGGATGCGGAGGAGCGGGAGAAACTCCTGGACTATATCAGATTCTCTGGTTGAATCCATTGGATGGTGAGAGAATGGCCGACTGTTGAGTGGTTCTTGTCCTCCGTTTATAGTAGCTCTATCCAATGGGGGCCCATCAAAAAAACATTAGGAAGCATATTAGCATGAAAGATAAAATGAGGGACCGATCTGAAATTTCCATTCTAATGAATCACTGTTGCTCTCCGACCAGCGAATGGCCCGACCGGAGAATCACTGTCACGGTCAGAACGTCGATCTCCGATCCTTTACACTTAACCCTCTTCCTATTTGTCGCTGTCTGGGTAGCTCACGACAGGAAGACCCTGCTGATCGATTTGCTGTGGCCAATTCCGAGGGAGTCGAGGGACGCTCCACAATGGAGAAGATGGCGCTTCTTAGATCGGTGTGCCGCTCGGCTTCAGCTTGCCTGAGGTCCTCGCGTTCCGACGCCTCCAGCCACGGCGGCAGCTTCCTCGTCCGTCACCACCACGGCGTCTCTCGCAGCTTGTACGGAGCTTACGCGGCCGCTCCTCCTTGCCGCGTCGGTGCCGGTAATTCATCTCCGCAAGATTGCCGATGTCAAAGCTTCGTTGTTGATTTTGCTGCTCGTGCAATTTTTTTTTTTGCTGGAAAAAACTGCTTTCTGTGGATAAATTAAGTCGAAAGTTTAGTTGGTTTTGATATGTCGGTTGGGAAGATAGACTACATCGCCGGACGATTCGAGAGTTTGTTGCTGATGCGCTTTCTTTTCTTTATGAATCTGGTTCTCTTTGTCCTGCATCAGCTCATCTTCTCAAATGAGGGATCTTTCATATAATGATATGTAATTCTTGATTAGACGTTTTCTATTTGTTGGTTGCTAATGAAATAGATACTATTTGCTTCCAAGTGGAAGTGCTTTGCTTGCTTATGCTCCCTGAGTACGATGAGGATAGCTGCAGCTGATTCCACTATAAGTTGGACTGGGATAAGGCTTATTTGTTGTTATGTTTGGTTGAGGTATTGCTTCATCATTGCAGGAAGATTTGAAAAGGTACTTGTTAATCTGTAGAGCTGCTTCTTAACAAACAGATGCCTGCAAATTATGGAATGATACACATGTGAAGGACTCACAGCTGATAATCTTTCATCTGTCCTAGTAATATTTA
This sequence comes from Sonneratia caseolaris, assembly GCA_900006705.1. Lineage (NCBI taxonomy): Eukaryota > Viridiplantae > Streptophyta > Magnoliopsida > Myrtales > Lythraceae > Sonneratia > Sonneratia caseolaris. The sequence goes on from CXYZ01003051.1 coordinate 805,413, forward strand.
AGTGTACTGCCTCTCTTTATGAGGATGATAAAATTGAATAAAGGGGTTCTTCTTTGTCTGCTGCTATTGTGTTGATTACCCTTATTGTGATATATGAACACATTTTCATAGAATATGGGTTTATAAGTTGAACAATCTCCTATATTTGATAAAGAATAATCTCTTTGATAGATGAGGGTTGAAACAAACGAGGATTCACTGTAATAGTGCTTGCTTTTGGAGACAAAAAACCCAAGAACTTTGGAGATAGAAGGTTTGGTGGTGGTGGGGGGAGGGGAGAGAGAGAGAGAGAAGCTAAGACCTAGTGTCAACTGGATGGCTATTTGGTATTGCATTTTAACTGATGCCACATTTGGCTGGACATGGATTGCTTTTTGGCCCATGCATGCACTATGGCGATGCAAATTTTTCATGGTCCAAAGAATGATTGCACAGGTATATCATCTAACTTCTCCTTGTGTGAAATCTCACAGGTTGCAGGTCACCTCTTGCAGTGGGACTTGGAAGCAGGCGCCATTTTTGCGAGGATGTTGCTCACATGCCTGAGATTAAAGACCTTGAGATTCTAAATGCATTTAAGGATTTGTTGGCCAATAATTGGGATGAGCTTCCAGAGGACGTGCTTCATGATGTAAAATATGCACTATCCAAGAGTGCTGAAGGTGAGGCAGGGAAAGAAGTTTTGGCTAATGTTCTTCGTGCAGCGGAAGCTGTCGAAGAATTCAGTGGTATACTAATATCCTTGAAAATGGAGCTAGATGATAGTGTTGGACTGAGTGGTGAGGTAATGTATGTACAATTGATGGAACAACTGTTAATCATTTTACCCTTTGGCTTGCTAAAGGAAGCCATGCTTTTTGCTCTTTCTTATCTTGTTTTCTTTTGCAGGACGTGAAACCTCTGTCAGATGAGCTGAGCAAGGCTCTTCAAACAGTCTATGAGAGATATACAACTTATCTCAATGCATTTGGCCCTGAGGAGTCCTACTTGAGGAAGAAAGTAGAGACAGAATTGGGAACCAAGATGATCCACTTAAAGATGAGATGTGGGGGCCTTGCCTCTGACTGGGGAAATGTAACTGTTCATACTACTTGGCCATTTACCATCTTATGATCTTTCTTCTTAAAGTTCTATTGAGCATGTGGATGATAGTATATTGATTTTCAAAAAATCAACGTTGTGATTGCAGGTGACTGTTCTGGGAACTTCTGGGCTTTCTGGATCCTATATTGAGAAAAGAGCTTGAGATGGCCAGACTGGGTGTTTCTGAAACTTCTCATATGTGAGATTCTTGAGCAATATGAACGGTTTATATGACTTAGACAAATCTCAAGTACAAATTGTTCTTGCTGGAATAAGGGATTTGCTTTACTGATCGCACTGTTTTGGGGTGGAAGAGGGTAATTGTTTTCATGCTTTCATTTGCCATGGATATATCTCCACCATTGAATAATAATTGATCATGCAGATGTTGCACATTCTCCTTTCGAACTATGATTCAGCAGATTTCTCTGCCTATATGCATCTGCTTTGAGGTACATGTGGCTGATAAATGTATTTTTCCAGTCCCAGGCATGAAACAAGAGAAGGATTCCCGTAACTTAGTCAAATTACATACACATCCTCACTGATGCTTTTACAAAAATCATGATATTATTTGACTAAATTAAAGCGGAGAATATCATTGTAATTGCTCATATAAAGCTGCTTATTTCATGATAGAGCACCTAAGAAATGAAAACAACGATTTTTTTTTTTTTTTATCTTTCATTGAAGAGGATCTTCTACTGCCATAGCTTTGATCCTCTATTCCTTCACCAAAGACAAAGGAAAGAACATTATCAACTGCTCAACCTTCTAAATATAGGGAGAGATTCTCTTCATCTTTTTCCCTTTACGCCATGACCAAGATTCAGACGGGGATTTCGGCAGGGGAGGAAGAAGCTGAAGTTTCCTGCACAGCCCAAATGGCCACCCCTCGCAGTGGCAGAACTCTTGGATGATCGATCGCCTCCGCAGGTCTTGAAACTCAAGCTCATTGAAGCTCGAGCAGCGAGACAAGTTGGTCCTGACCGAGAGGAACGCCTCCCTGCTGGTAGCATTGGAGCAACAGGTGAAGCAACTCCTCACTGATATGAAATCTTCCTTCTCATGATCTTCTTCATCGAAGTCCTTCTGGGGGAAAACTTCATCAGCGCAAGGAGAGAACACGCAGGAGAAGGTGTCTGTGGTGAAGTTCGGTTTCTTCCTCAGCTTCTCCATGGCTCTGGTCCGGATCTCCGATACCACCACCTGGATGGAAGAGCCTTCAGAAGGATTGGAAAGGCGGAACCGCTAGAAATCCCAAAAACATGAAGTAGTGAGAATTGTGAGGTGAATCAGCTCTTACTTCCTCTTCACCGTCGAAGTCGCTCACTGGGTAGTCATCCTCTTCGGGGCTCGAGAGCGAGAGCTGCCTGTTGAAGTTCCAGCAGTGGGAGAAAGCTTCTCTGAGGGCAGAGGAGATGAGGCAGTTGCATCCCTTGGAGTGAGTTGATGGACTCCCATCATCATCATCATGAAAGAAGACTCCCATGGTCTCAGAGAGGGGGCCCCCAAGGTGGTTATGGTGACCTCTCTAAGTTAAAAGACACACAGAACATAAAAAAGCTTCCGACAGAACATGTCTATATATACTAAAGATTCCAAGCCTCCATTGATGGTGCTCTTGAAGCTCTTGTGATAGTGGCCTCACAGCTTACTGATATATGCTTATCCCATCCTTTGGGGTAAAGAAAAAGTTACAAGAAAGGTGGGGAACCCCCACTCAAATCACTTAAAAAAACAATACACTGTTGAAAATATTTGTTAATAATATATAAGAGATTTGANCTTAAAAAAACAATACACTGTTGAAAATATTTCATAATAATATATAAGAGACTTAATCCAAACTCTGTCTGCCTGCTCCAAACTATCATCTATGAGTCGAGCATTGGCATTATGAGAGACTACTGACAAATGTTTATTAACCACCAATTTGATATTCAAACAGGCAAAGTATCTGTCGATTGAGAAATCTACCTATATATATTATCAGTATAATGCATATACGAGTTAATTAATATTATATACACGCACAGATCTATATTAATTTTACTTGGGTGTGAAGTAAATGTGAGACATAGGACAAGGCACCAACCATTGACTGCTGTGTGTGATGAACAATAGGGTAAGGCAAGAAAGTTCCCACTCTCCAAGTTATGTGACCATGGTGACTAGAATACAGCAAATATGCACCGATTCTAGAGACTCTCGATGTCGCCTTCCATTCCTTACACGAAACTCATCGTCGGGGGCAATTTCTGGGTAAGAGTTTCCTCTTTATCGGGTTCACACAGACGTGCAGAAACTGTGCAACCGTAGAAAAGATTGCAGAGAGCGTAGGAGCGATGGAGACGGACCTTACAGAGTTAGCGGCGACACTTCAACAAATCGACGTCGATTCTGGTCCCTCCCGAGCTCGAGCATCCGGCGATGAAAACGGCGGGAGGAAACCCGCCCGCTTCGTCGTCTCCTCCGTCTTCTAATGCTGTTCCTCATCCCTTCCAGGAGTCGTATATGTCTGGCAACATAACCAGTGGCCTGCATTGAGCTGGCGGGCTGTGAGGAAACGTTCGTGGGAGCATTAATTCTCCGAGCAGATAAAGATCTTCGACAGTTTCGAAGTTGTCTCCTCCTCTCTGTTCTCCCCGCTCATCATAAGTGTCACGGGCAGGGCAGGCAAAGCATTTCACACCCAGAAATTTGCGTTACTTTTGCCGATCATTAAACAAACAACTAACAAATTTCAGAAAATGATGAGAGAAATGGAAGAATAAATAATATAATAAATCCTATGAAATATAAATAATCAACTTTAGTGAGATTTGTTATCCTTCTAAATGAACTCTGCAGGCTGCATTTTTTTATTTATTGTTACATATATATGTGTGTATATATATATATATATCTGTTATGGTAAACTCGAAGGTTGTTTTATGGAGAGAGGGTGGGGTGGCGGTGAGCTGCGGAAGAGACAGCCGTGATCTTTGTGTACACATGTAGTTGGTAGTTGTTAGTTGTTAGTTGTGACTGAAATCTTTTATCATTATTCCAATGTTGGTAGATATTAAAAAATAATTTAAATTTATTTGTTATAAGAAATAAAAAAAATTTATTCGTAATTTTTTTATTGATAAGATTTGAATATAAGATAATATAGAGGTGAAAGAATGAATTATTTCTCCTNAATAAAAAAAATTTATTCGTAATTTTTTTATTTATAAGATTTGAATATAAGATATTATAGAGGTGAAAGAATGAATTATTTCTCTTACATTAGTCTCCCCGACGAATTTATTGTTGCACCGTTAGCCCTTTTCCTCCTTCTCGACACATAGTCTAGCCATGAGCCAGCCGAATGTTTGCCTTCCTGACTCAGATGAGTGGATAGACGATACTGATGCAGACTTTATTTTCCAAACTCGAGCTTAATTACCACAGAGTTTACATTGTAGTTTCTTAGAATATTTTTATTGACGGACGTCTACCGACCCAACGGGTGTCGAGATCCCGAGATGCCTCCGGGGAATTCGAGCTCGACGGGCTCTCCCCTCGAGTTCCCTCCTCCAACCACGGCCACAAGGTTCGACTTGATCACTGGATTCGACTCACCTACATCCACAAAACATATAAGGTAACAAGTTACATTAGCTCTCACCATAGATGAAACTTACATAAATACTGATGGTGTCTAGGTATCCAATTGCTTTCTAATTCTTTACTCTCTCTCATACACACTACCTTAGTTCTGATTTAGAAGTTAAAAGGCTCATCACTGGCACCCTTGCTGGGGCTTCGCCTCTTTGCAGGTCGTTGAAGGAAGTCGGCAGCAGCATTCCAGCCACCGGAGGTCGTCCGAGGCCAAGCTAAGTGTTCTCATGGACGGGTAGCTCCTCGAGCAAATTTGTTCGCTTTCAGACTCATCTCAGTCGGCGTGAGCAATCACTTATACGTCGCAGATTTGTCGCCATTGAAGCGGGTTAACCTAGAATACAAGCGAAACTCTTGAGGGCCGAATCGATACTCGAGACAAAGATTACGGATCAAATGGAGACTTTCCTTTTCTGGTTAAATCGCAATTTCTCTCCCTGTAGATATTAAATTGGCGGTTTGGGCTGATTTCGAGTTTATTTTAAATGGGCCTAAAACCGTTTGGCTCGATTATAGTTCAGTCAATTAAGTATAATAGTCCGGTCTAGTTATGGGATGCAATTCAGGAATCGACTTGGAACTAGACTTAAACAGGCCGGTTCACGATTTAGCCTGGTTTTGAACAATGAACGACATCCCTTTCTTTTTTTAAATTATTTAAAATAAATACTTTTTAATTTTTTTTAAAATTAAACTAAGAAAGAATTTGCCATTGATTATACAGTATTGTTGGTCTAGGCCAGCTTGGGCTAGCTTCATAATAGTTCCGAATCGATTTGCAAATGGTTATAGATTGGTTTAATGAAAAAAATATGTTGGTCTAATTCCAATTCAACAAGTTTATTATTTAGATTTGGTTCATAATCATCTCTTAATCCAATAAAAATAATTACATGTTGATTTAGAGCCAGTTCGACCAATTTTGGACTAAACTGACCAGTTAACGTCTCGATCCCTCTCCGATCCTCCTTTACTGTTTGTTTTTGCTCGTCCCCAGAATCCAGATCTGGCAGTTATTAATCCAAAATATGGCACGAGCAATTCCAATTCAAATAGAATAAACTGTACATCATGATCACATCCGTTGACAGGAAATGATAACAGCGGTCAGTAGCCAATTGCCCCTTTAAATTCTAAAAAATCCAAAAAAAATTATATAAATTTTAATTGTTTATTTTTTAATTATTTTTTAGGTGAAAATATTTAATTATTATATTTCACCCCCTTCCCTTAGACCCA
>CXYZ01003051.1:818187-875179 GCA_900006705.1 Sonneratia caseolaris
ATTCCTTACATATGAACCAAAATATTTACTAAATGCATGCCATTTCAACTTGAAATCTCTAGAAAAAAACTTTAAATTCAAACTTAAATTCGAAATTTATTCTCCTTCAAAGCGTTAATGGAGGATTGATGGAGACCGCCACTGATGGGTCCGACGCTATTCAAGACCGACCATATTCCCACCCAACCCGACCACCGTCGAGGCGTGAGGCGAGCGGGCATCCTACTCCAACTTGCAACAGGAAAGGAAAGGAAATTTCAATGCGCCTGGCGCACGTGGGCCCACGTTCACGTGGACGGCGGCCCCACATCCACCGGGTGCGTGAACCATAGTTTTTAAAACCGGACCGGGCCGGCCGGTTCGACCGTGAACGCACTTTCTTGTCAGATCTCCGCCCCCACTCTCTCTCTCTCTCCTCCGATCCGTCCATCGACACTTCAAGAAACGACCAGAGCTCCAGTTGCAACTTGGCTTCTGCTCCCTGTGGAGATCGCGGGACGCTCTGTGCGCGGTCGTATGCCGGTCCTGTTCCCTTTACACTTGTTAATACTGACTCGGGGCTGCTCTATTTCCAGGTGGGTTGCAACCTACGACCTCTATTATTGCCCTCAGTTTTGTCCTCACAGTACGCAATTTCTGTTCTGTCTCGCAGTGATGTTACAGTTAGGCGTGAATAAAGAAACGGGCTAAATGAGGTGTCTATTGGGACTTGGCATCTGTCAGAGAAGTGGTCTATGATTGTTATGAGAGATGGAGGTGGTGATGATGATGATGATTTGGATTCGAATAATATTTAAGGAATATTCTGTTTAATTTTCTAATTCGTTGGGCGTTGGCAGTACGTTCTTATTAAGCTGTCTACCGCCATCTTTGCTCTTTCTTTCATCAGTTGTCTGTTGTTCCTTCGCCCCCTCAATTGCTTATTTTGACTTGCCTCACCTGTCACTAAATGCCGGGATTGTTGTAAGTGGTGGCAAGTTGCAAATTTGATCGTATGGGTCGTTAGCAGTTCATTTGAATTGCTCGAGGGACGTCTGATTTCGAGCTCGCTTTGGCAAGATGAATGCTGTGGGCCGGCTCGGGAGTTACATCTCGAGAGGTGTCTACACAGTCTCAGGTCCGTTCCACCCCTTCGGAGGAGCTGTGGACATCATCGTCGTGGAGCAGCCAGACGGTAGCTTCAGATCGTCGCCATGGTATGTCCGGTTCGGGAAGTTCCAGGGGGTGCTGAAGACGAGGGAGAAGGTCGTCAGTATTAGCGTTAATGAAGTCGATGCTGGTTTCCACATGTACTTGGACCATAAGGGAGAGGCTTACTTTCTCAAAGAAGTGGATGGACGCGGAGAAGATGGGGAGTCGAACTTATACCCTTCGTCTTCAGGGGATGAGTCGCCTGACGGGAAATCCCAGTCTGCAGAGAAGTCTCGGGGGCCGATGAAGCCCAAGTGTTCCAATTTTGATGCTAAGGTCTCGGGGTCAGAGGATTCGGGTGAAGGGAAGATCATGGCTCGGTCCAACTCGAGGAGGTCAAGGATCTTTGGGCGCGTTTTCAGGCGTGGTAGATCAATGAAGGAAGAGATCGTTCAGTCAGAAGAGGAAGTTTTTGGTTCTGCTGTGGGTAGGGTGGACTCGCTGGAGCGGGCTGAGATTGCTGCTGACCTCTTAGAGGTGAAGTGGTCCACGTGTCTTGCAACCAAGAAGTATAGGAAGGACAGTAATTCCCGATTCTCAAATCATGGTGACAACATGCCACGAAATTTGACGAATGTCTCTTGCAGTGGGAATATAGGCGAGGGAATTGATTCTCAAGCTGAGAAAGATGTGGAGTTGCCTCTTCGGGATGATGTGTCTGAATCGTCTTGCTCGAATTCTCAAGAGGAAGTGCTCAGAATGAAAGAAACTAGCGAATCAACATCTGAGATGGTTACATATTATGATGACTATCGCCTAGATCATGTGGGTGAGGATGTGAATGAAAAGGTTGTTGATGTTGTTTCTGAGATTGCTACAGATTATAGTAAGGAATTTGATGTATCGTATGTTGAGGATACAACCATAGACTCATTTAGATTTGAATCTAGGGAGGAGAGTCAGGTACAAAGGATTCGATCATTGGGACACCATGCATCATTGGAGATCTCACATTCAGGGTTGTCTCGATTGGCCAANCACCATGCATCATTGGAGATCTCACATTCAGGTTTGTCTCAATTGGCCGAGGAATATCATGAAACAGTGGACCTCATCGCTGAAAGAGATGCAGGGGAAGCTGCAGAAGGAGATGCAAGAGAAGCTGCAGAAGGAGATGCAAGGGAAGTTCATCTGGAAACAAAGTTGGTTCAAAATGGAGAAGTCTCCAAGGTAAACTCTCCTGTTTAATGTTGTTGTCTCATGTTATCTGTGAAAAGATCTTCTGCGACTGAGGATAGTTTGAGCTAGATACTGTACTAATGACCAAAGAGTCTTTCAATTGGTGCTTTAAACTTTTCATACATTGTTTTAGATATTGCTGAAACTGAGCCATGATCTGTTTCCATCAGGATCCTCCAATCATTGAGTTGGAGAAAAGTCACAAGGAGTCTCCAGAAGTGATATTATTAAATTCATTAGAAGATGGACCCAATGATGTTTGTGATGACTCAATCACTGGTGATGGAAGCAGAGGCGAGGTCCAGTTCAAATTGGAAGCTATTAGTAATATGGACAATTCTTTCTGTGACGGTGATCTCTTAAAACGTGCAATCTCTCTAGCCTCAGAGAGTTCAGATGAGGCTCAGTTTCATTTTAGTGACCTCGATGATTTGAGAATCAGAAAGAACATTAGCGTAGGACATTTGCAGGATCTGGTAAATGATGAACAGGAGAATGCATGTTCAGAGAATTCTAATCAAGAAAGGACTACAGTTGATTCCGAAGATGCTACCGACAAGGTGTTGTCGGACCCCATCAATATTGCTAGAATAAGCAGTGCTGTTGTAGATGAGGAAGTTGGTAGGCTAGCAGAATCAATGCCCACCATCCGATCACACATTGAAAATATTGACTCTTACTTGCTCAATTTTCCTCTAAGCCAGTCATTGGACATAGATTCCAAACCCTTGAATTTGTTGGTTCCGTGCAAAGAGGCTGAGAGTCTGGTGAAGCCGGAACCAGAAGTGCTCTTACAGCAGGACCAACTTAACAGCAATGGAAATAAGCAGATTCTGCAAGAAACTGGGAATGTTCTTCTCAGTCCCGAAGTAGGTAAGATACTTTGATTTGGCTTATTTTTAACTGTATTTAAACTAAGAAACTGCTCTAATTTTGTTTGAATTGTTTGATATATTGTGCTGCTCAACTTGTTCATTTTCTTGAATAAAAGTCTTCTGATCTTCTATTGCATTTACATGGAGGACTCACATCCTAGATACAGCTTCTGGAATTATAAACTTAGCCACAAAAATATGCATGGAATGGTTATCTCTATGCCTGTGGAGGCAAAGAAATGAAAATTATGCAGGAGTAGTGTTGGGAAGAATTAGTTGAGCATAAACATTGTCCAATTTCAGGTCTTTTACTGTCAATAATCTCTAAATTCACAATTATGTATGTTATGTTTCATGCAGAGTTGTCTCTCTGCAGACACACGTTATACGATGGAATGGGAGCTCAAGCTGCTGCTAAAGCATTTGAATATGAAAAACTTGACAAGGACAAATTCATGTCACTATGCCCAATGGTCATGAAGGATGATAGGCTTGTGGTAAGAATCGGGGGCCATTACTTCCCTTGGGAAGCTGCTGCTCCTATTGTTTTGGGGCTGGTCTCTTTTGGGAGCAAACTTGTAACAGAACCAAAGGGCATGATCGCGGTGGAAAAGAAAGCAGAGAGAACACTCGAGGAGGTGTCCAGGTGGATGAGCCCACATGGAAGCTGGAGACTCTGGCCTCTCTCTTTGATTAGATCTCCCTCAGGAAAGGTCATGCAGGATATTGGAACTGAGCTCTCTGCGGATGAAAAGGGGAGATCATCAGATATCTTTGAAAATTCTGATAAGGCTGCCTTGAAGCCAAAGATGTTGAAGAAGATGGTGAGGTCAATAACTCCTACATCCAAGCAATTAGCTTTGCTGAATCTGAATGAAGGGAGCAACCCAGTGACCTTCACATTCTCCACAGCAATGCTTGGGAAACAGCAGGTGAGTTCTTTAATTTCTTGCCCTTATAAATATTTCTTCAACTCATGGAAGCAGGTCTTTTTATATGCCATAAATTTTTAATTGCTTCACCAAACAGGTTGATGCCAGAATTTACCTTTGGAAATGGAACACGCGTATAATTATCTCAGATGTAGACGGGACCATTACTAAGTAAGTGTACTTTCTTTTGAAATGATTGTGCCCCTTCCAGATGTTTTTTTGCTTTATTTAGGCTTTATATCATTCTGTTCTCTGACAGGGTTTTGCCGTCGTTTTTATGTGATCCACTATTTCACCATTTTTGTGGCAGATCGGATGTGTTAGGTCAATTTATGCCGCTGGTTGGGATGGACTGGTCGCAAACAGGTGTTGCACATCTGTTCTCTGCTATTAAGGTCTGGCATCTTTTTCAATACATTGACCATCATATTGGAAAGTGCAAAATTTGCTCTATATAGCAGCTGANTATTGGAAAGTGCAAAATTTGCTCTATATAGCTTAGAACAGAATCCCTGGCAGAGCCATATTGTCTCTCAGTCTATAAATTTTGATTCATTTCATGTGGCATCATTATTATTCTTTTGTTTATCGATAGTAAGATGTACTAGNTTTGATTCATTTCATGTGGCATCATTATTATTATTTTGTTTATCAATAGTAAGATGTACTTGATATTGTTTACATTTTTTGGTTTTTAAGATTAAAGCTGATATTTATTTCAAAACATTCTCTCTCTCTTAGGAAAATGGGTATCAGCTGCTTTTTCTTAGCGCCCGTGCAATTTCTCAGGCTTATCATACGAGGCAATTCCTGTTCAACCTTAAACAGGTAACATGTCCATAGCTTTCTTGATTGGTTGAGAATTTGAATGTGAAATTCCCTCAGGAAAGATATTTGAGTACAGTTTGAGTCCCTGCGCCTCCTTCATTACAAATATGAATTCTTCTCTCTGTAGGATGGGAAAGGTTTACCAGATGGGCCAGTTGTTATTTCCCCCGATGGGCTTTTCCCTTCTCTATATCGAGAAGGTACTGGATTTGCTGATATCTGCTAATAGTAATTCTGTTTCCCTCGAAATCATCCTTGCACTATACTTAATTCATGTAGTTTCTTGTGCCGGGTAATTCTCTAATTTTCGCCAATTTGTCCCAGTTATTAGAAGAGCTCCTCATGAGTTCAAGATAGGCTGCTTAGAGGTTGGTTGTGCAGTCAGTTTTTTCGAGTGATCAATTAATTTACTTAGTTTTTGGCCTCTGAGTCCCGTCTTACTGTTGGTTTCCAGGAAATCAAGGCATTGTTTCCTCCCGACTGCAACCCGTTCTACGCGGGCTTTGGGAACAGGGATACTGATGAAATAAGTTACCTTAAAGTGGGGATTCCGAAGGGGAAAATATTTACAATCAATCCCAAGGTAATCCATGTCCTCCTCGATTGAGAGTTTAGTGATTGGTAATGCTAAGGGAACTCTTTTCCTTACTAAGTTCATATTTGCAGGGTCAGGTTGCTGTAAACAAACACATAAACACGAAATCTTACTCGTCTCTTCATGCTCTTGTACATGGCATGTTCCCCCCAACTGCAAAATCTGAACAGGTCGCCTTGTGCATGTGGATCAGATCATAGAAAGCTATAATTTTGGGGAAAACAGTGAACTCATTGTGCAGTAATTCTTTTGTTGGCTATAGCAGGAAGATTTCAATTCATGGAATTTCTGGAAGTTGCCTCCTCCCGATATTGATATTTGAAGTCTCGGGTGATGGAACTAAATCTTCTTCCAGTTTGTAGATACCGCTTCGCTCGGCCTCCCCAATTCTGGAGGTAAGTCCCGATTCAATCTGAGTCTTATGCATATAACAGTGCGAGCTTGGTGATGCTTCTGCTTTCCTTTAGTTTCCAAGCAACTTTGGAGATGCATATCCTTTAACTTGTTGCATTTCAAGTTGGTTTTCCATTCATCAAGAGAAGGAAAATGGGAACCCGGAAAGTGTTCATTGCCAAAACAAAAATGACGGTGAAGATCCTGACCCGTTTGCATGGTACCTCCAGGACCAATCGATGCATTCTTATTCAAAAGTGGATTTTGCAGTTAGACATTTCCAGGGATAAGGATTTGAAGAATGATCACCCTGCACCCTGCTTCTGACCGAAATTCTCCAGTTTCTGCTTCACAGTCCTCTCTGCTGATTGTGCAGGTCGTGGCTAAAGCCTGAAGGACCAACTCGCAATCATCTCCCATCTCGCATCCAACTCCGGCAGATACAAGGTTTCTCTCCATACTATCCTGTGCAAAATTTTTACATTAGCTCTGTCCATAGTCCAAAATAGGTTCCGTAGTTGTATCATAGAGTTTTGAACGGTCTCGATGTGAGGTTGATGGAAGAGGCACTGAATGTTCGTTCCACAACACGCAACATGTAAAATTGCACGAGAGACCACATTCTGGAATGTATATAAAGCCTAGCAGGCAGTATTGATTCAGACAGATAAGTCTGATTGCTTGTCTTTGTTGGCTTACGGAATTGTTCTGTCCAGAGCCAACATCGGGTTGTCATGTTCCAGCCTCTCTCCCTCACACATCGTATAATTCGAATCTTATTACGAGTGAAGAAAATCTCCGACTTCGGCTGGCTCAACAGGTAATGCTTTTGCCTCCGCCGTCTCCTCAACCACCACTGATGTCTTCTCCTACATATGATTCAGGTCCAGATAGGCCCATCTTGTTTGGGCCTGGGAATGGGCCCATTCCCGAAAGGCCCAATGCAATACTTCCGTGTTGCTCTGACACACCGACCGAAATCACGAGATAATTTATAGGGAGTAAAATTGTTGGGACAGGAAAGGGTGGATGATCGAATAAGCTCTATATTCTGTTCTCACGTGCCCATTTTGTATATTTCTTCCTTTATTGTTGTTGGAACAAGATTTCTCACCCGGAATACCCATTCTGCCCTTCCAACCATTTGGGTCCACTTCCACGGCTGTTCCACGTCGTGCCTCGAACGATCACGCCTCGGAAGTCCACGTCACGGGAATTCATTATTATTTTCTCAGGAATTTTTCATTTTAATCGGGAAATTCAACCTATTTACATTTCATAAGTCGTGGGAAATAATGGCAATGATAGTTAATTAAATTAACTGGGAGGGTGATAATTCGGGACATCCCAGCCTTTTACGCTGTCGATGACAGTGATTGATACGCTGCCGCTTCGGGATATTTCGATGCAAGTGAGGAAATTTTTCTGACTTGTTTTTACCATACTTTTTTTAATAATTATTACAATTTTTCTACTTAAACTATATGATATCTTAAAATTTTTAACCGATACATGCATTGATTTAATGATCTATGAGTCGATACTACGGTCAATATTGCTTCGATAATCCATTCCCAACTGCCATGGAAAACAATGCTAGCAACCCATCATTTACCACGACTAGATATGTTAAAACGAGCCATTCAAATTAGTTTAAGATTGGTTAAGAACTGTTTGATTCAATTATAATTCGATAAGTTTATATAACGAGTGAGTTTGATTACTAGTCATGGTTTAGGCATATATGAGCTTCATAGTTTGCATTACAAACAGATCAATTCACGGTTTGGATCGCTTTGACATGTGAACTATTCATATTTTTTTCAAATCCTTTAAAATGATTTTATTTTTATTTTTTAAAAGAATTTAAATTAATTCAACAAAATATCACCATTGATTTACATGATTTTGATGGTTTGAGCCTATTTTACAATTATTTCAAACCGGTTCAATAAGAAAACTTGTGAGGTATGTTCCCGTTCAAATGGACCTATTTCTTAAATTTAACTCGTAATCATTTCTCAATTCAATAAAAACTGTTGTGGGCCTATTATTTGGGAGAAGTTCGGACAGTTACGAGTTTTAATTGGTCGATTCCAAGCTAACCATTCCGTCAAACATCTCTAGCCACGACCACGGCCCTCTCGTCTCCAAGGGAAGCGAACCCACGGCAGGGAGAGAGAAAAATGGGAGCCACGTGGCAATCATTCAGTGGCCGTCTCTCTTAATCAGCTAAATTAAAAATCTTACTCTCAAATTAATCCCCTAAACCTCCAACCACTACTTTTGAAAAATCCTCCTCCTGTAAGGGGCCACGTGGAGATCATTCAGTGGCCCCCTCTTTTTGACATTGAAAATTGATGTCGGGGAATTGATATGATTATTTTACCATTTAAATAAATAAAGTGTTAAGATTTAGTTTCTGTAAATGTAACAAATTAATGATTAAAAAGTTTTGCTAATTAATGGATGCATATTTCAAATCAGTCACATTTCAATTATAGAAGCAAGGGTAAACTAAACAGTCACCATCATCATCATCATGTCATATATAGATTATATATATATATATATATTATCAGTGTCGTGTGTGTGCAAGTCTTCTCTTGCAGAAACCGGAGCTTCTCAGGAGGAGGAAGAAGAAGAAGAAGAAGAAGAAACGCGAGAATTGCCGACTCAGAAAGGGAACAGCAGCAAGATAGCCAAGATGGTGATCGTGAAGCCCCCTTCTTCGAAGGCTCTATTTAGCCTGAACCTAGTCTTGTTTGCTTGCTTTCTTGTGGGCTACGCAGCCCTCGTCATTCTCCGCTCTCCCTCGCCAGTCGCCTACCACGAGAACGCCGCCGCCTTCGTCCGCTGCTCCCTCCACGATTGCCAACTCAAGGTGAGGAAAGCCCTCTCTGCTCCGCTGTTCGCCATTGTCTTATTGTAAACTGTCTACATATAACACCGAGCTTTGCTGTGGTTGTTTCGGTTACATGTGTAGGTCAATGGGGTGCAGATGAAGGCCGTCGTGGAGGACAAGCATTCGGAACGCCTGTCCCACGGGACGAAGATTGGGGCGCCGAGATTCTTGAAGGAAATTCAGGTGGGAAGCGGCGGTAGTATAGCTCCTGGTGGAAATAGAAAGAGAAAGAGAATTGGTATGATCAACATGGACGAGGATGATGTCAGTGAGTGGGAACCATTCGGAGACACGGTCCCCATCCGGTTTGACCGAGTCTCGGACCTCTTCGAGTGGACGGACCTGTTCCCGGAGTGGATCAATGAGGCGGAGGAGGAGGGTGATGTGCCACTTTGCCCGGAGATCCCGATGCCAGAATTCAGGGAGGACGAAGACTGGGATTTCGACTTGGTGGCAGTCAAGGTGCCATGCAGGTACCCGGAGGAAGGATGGAACCGGGATGTGGCGAGGCTCCAGATGCACCTGGTGGCAGCACACGTGGCGGTGAGGAAGGGAGGGTGGAGGACGAGGACGAGGACGAGGCGGCTGAGGGTGGCAGTGCTGAGCCGGTGCCGCCCCATGATAGAGATCTTCCGGTGTGATGACTTGGTGACAAGGGAAGGGGACTGGTGGGTCTACGAGCCCGACATGGTTCGGCTCGAGCAGAAGGTGTCCCTCCCGGTCGGGTCATGTCGGCTTGCATTGCCCCTCTGGGGACAAGGTACGCTGGTTGCTAGTTTTGTTTGCTAAATTTCCGATTAGTCAAGATACTAAGTTTCGATTTTCCATTCCGGATCTTAATGCTATAATTGATTAATGCGAGATTTCTGCTCGTAAAAGGAAAGAGCATAATGATCTACACACGCAAAGCAATTCCATTTACCCATATGGGATTGGTTAGCTGTATTGACTCAAAACGCTCTCAGGAACCCTATGTGTCGGGTCAATATCATTTATCCACATTATAATAAGAATTGAGTTAACTCAAAGTGATTTAAATCTGATTTTGATGGATTATTCCTCATTTATAATGTACAATTGATACTCAACCGATATGGGTTATGGTCATATGTATGGTTTATCGAGCTGGAAGACGGCTGAAAATGCGAAGAATGGAGTGACTTCTAATCCATAATCCAGCCCATAGGACCAAAGATACATAGTTAATTTATTGATACTATTTGTTGACAAATTATAAATATAACAAATAATATAAATTATAAAAATACGCAAAACGTGGGCAGAAGTCGGACTGATGAACATATTGACATCACAGGAGTCGATGAAATCTACGATCTCTCCAAGATCCAGAGGACCACCAGGAAGGTGCGGAAGGAGGCCTACGCCACGGTTCTTCATTCCTCGGAGGCCTACGTTTGCGGCGCCATCGCCCTCGCCCAGAGCCTCGTCAAGACTGGGACAAAACGTGACCTGGTCATCCTCGTTGACAAGTCGATCTCAGAGCGAAAGCGGGCCGCCCTGGCCGTCGCCGGGTGGAGAATCCGCACGATTGATCGGATCCGGAACCCGAGAGCCAAGAAGAAATCCTATAACGAGTACAACTACAGCAAGCTCAGGCTGTGGCAGCTCACTGACTACGACAAGGTTGTCTTCGTTGACTCGGACGTCATTGTGCTGAGGAACCTCGATCTTTTATTCTACTTCCCGCAGATGTCGGCCGCCGGGAACGACAACTGGGTCTTCAACTCTGGGATCATGGTCATCGAGCCGTCCAACTGCGCCTTCAGGGCCCTGATGGACCTCCGGGAGGATGTCGTCTCGTACAACGGCGGCGACCAGGGCTTCCTGAACGAGGTGTTCGTGTGGTGGCACCGGCTGCCCCGGAGGGTGAACTTCCTCAAGAACTTCTGGTCGAACACCACGTCCGAGACCGCCATGAAGGACCAGCTGTTCGGGGCGGAGCCGCCCAAGCTGTACGCGATACACTACCTCGGGTGGAAACCGTGGCTGTGTTACAGGGACTACGACTGCAACTGGGACGTCGAGGACCGGCGGGTGTATGCGAGCGACGCCGCCCACCGCCGTTGGTGGGCAGTCTACGATGGGATGGACTGGCAGCTGCACCGCTTCTGTGCGCTAACCAGGAGGAGGAGGACGGAGCTCGACCGAGAGAGGAGGAGGTCGAGACTGATGAAGTCGTCGGACCGCCACTGGAAGATCAAAATCACTGACCCGAGACAGCTCGGTTCGAATTTGATGCAGTAGAAGCTCTCTCTTTTTTTTTTTTAATTATTTTGTCTGTCAATTTCTATTAAAATTCTTGGTTTTTTGAAAACAATTTTCTGCTTTCCTTTGGTTTAATGCGACAGTATATGAGGGTCCGGTATAAAGTAAGTGTTCATCGATAGTATTTCAGTGTGACAGCATGTTATCATTGCCCTGATTACAGCTATTTCCCACGAGTTATTTTGGAAAATCTTTAGAATTGGAAAACGTTTTCAAAACGTAATCCCCATAGTCTCGTTTGGACACATCATGAGAGGATTGATAAGAAGATATCCTATGTAACGGCTATACATATATTCCCCTAATAGAAAAATTAGCAAATATTAATATATGTATATTTTTATTTATATCATATAATATTCCTAAATCAACTTTAAAACTAATATATGGTTAGGTTAGAATTTCTGAAAAAATTCTTGTCGACCTTCAAACTTAGAATATGATCTTTAAATTACTTATTTTGAGTTTAATGAGGGAATTACTAATACAATGTCAAAGTTATGCAAATATTAATATTTAATTATTAGAAAACTGAAAATAAATAGAAATTAAAATGAATTAGTAGACACTAAACAAATCTAACTAAATTTATGCNACAATTAGTTTAAAACAATTCATTCATGAGACAATTATGTAGATAATATAATTTTATATAGGAAAAATTAAGATAGAAGTTAAATTTAAAAATTGTTATACGTAAATTTAAATTTTTAAATAAAATTGATTTCGACCCATTGTACTGATAATTTCAACTTTTTTCCATTTTCTTCTTTTACCTATACGTAATTTGATGATGAGTAGAAGTAGAAGGAAGCCCTTACTGTTCTGACCGTTGAACTGTTCCACATTTCCCCATGCGAATTCAGTAACTTTTATGTGGCTATCGATCAGCATCGGTGGAGAAGCAAATGACTAAGTTGGTGACCAATCAACAGAAAACTAAAATGAGACAATGGGTCATAAGCGACAAGGGCATTGGAGATTGGAAGGATTAGTTCAACCGAAACCCTTATATTCTAGGTTAACACCTGCCACAGATTTAGCGATGTGTTAGTTTAGAGTTTCAATTAAGAGAATTTTATTGCCCAGTGCACAGTGATTAACTTTGAAGCTCAAGGAGAGAGGGGCTGCATACTGCGGTTGACAAAAGAGGATTCCGAGCTCAGATCCCAACAGCCATCGACGAAAGAGAGTTGATATGAATTTCAAAGAGTTCACCTAATTCCGAATGGCTTGAAGGTCATGCCTATGTTCATCACGTCCCAATCCTTTTCCCTTGCTGTTGAAGTAGAACCAGTATCGCCATTCGCTGCATATTCCGATCCAAGAACAGATCACTCTGTACAGGATCCGAGTCTCAACCTATTAAATGAAGTGTTAGCTCGTAATAGGTAAATTTTTGGACTTCTTAGAGGTTGCCTGGACGAGGGCCGGATGATTTGAGTCAGATATCTTCTCAACCATCAAGACAATGTAGAACCGAATTGAATGAGAATAATATCTGGTACAGGAATATGGCTTCCACTGGGCCAAGCGACGTTTGTTCTTGCCGTTTTCTTCCTTTTATTTACTTCAATTGCACAAAAGCAATGAAGTGAATTCAATCCTTGAGTGCAGTATCTACAGGAAGGACTTTGACCAGCTGTTCTCATGTATACAGGTTAGATGCCAATGGAGAACTTCGATCCCTCAGGAGCTTTGAGACAAGGGAGCTGTGTACTTGAGGATGGCTTGGTCGATCCTCTCCTTGTCTCGAGTTGGGAATGCTTCCAAGAGGACCCCATTCTTGTAGAAGTGAAACAGGGGTACTGCCTGCAGTGATCAAGGAATGCACCATGACTCCCTGATTCAAGTGGGAAGGAGCAACTCAACAAAAACATACGAGAAATATATANCATGACTCCCTGATTCAAGTGGGAAGGAGCAAAACAACAAAAACATACGAGAAATATACCCTTATTCTCAGCCGTTCGGCGACCTCGGACTCTTCGTCATACTCATCAATCACCTGATGTAGTTGGGAAAAAGTAGAAACGTAAATGCATTGTTCATACATACACGAATCAGGGTTGGGATGAAGCTCCAAATTACTATGCTGGACTAATGAATGATGCATCGCTCCATTATCGATACTTCAGGGCAATGTGAGAATACAATCTTCTGCATCTTCTCACGTAGCTTTTCCAGATATTTGATCTGCTTCTAGCAGAGACAGCAAACAGAATCCAAAGGTTCAGACATAATTAGTCCATTGAAAAACTCACATTGTGCTTTAGGAATATGACTGCAGCCTCCTGATCCCCGGCCCCCTTGCACAGCTTCGAGAAGCCCTGCTCTATGTACTTGCAGCTTCCACAAGACGTCCGGTAGAAATCAACTACTACAAGGGCATTTGTCTCCTTGGCCTTCTCGAGGATCCTGAGGAACTCCTCGTCGGTTTTGAATTCTCTGACACAGTCGACGGGGCAGAGATCATCGTCAGCCTCATCTTCATCTCCTTGATTTTCGTCTACCAAACCTCTGATTTTTCCCAATCGGAGGGTTCTCCTGCTATTAATCTTTGTCAATGAAACTTTCTCCACCATGATAAAAGCTCTGAAGTCACTTCTAATGTCAGATTTTGTAGTTACTGTACAGGGAATCCTAGTTTCGTGCTGCCTGACGAGGTGATTTCTCAAACTGTATGAAGCTTTACAGTTGAGAATATTCAGCCTCTGCATGACAAACCCTGGGAGAAAGCTCGAGGGACCACCGGCCAAGAGCTCAAGGTAGATACAAAGAGGCAAAAGCCGGTATTGTTGCAAAGGATCACAGCCCCTTGAATTTATTTTCTAATTCGTTGTTCTTTCCATCCTTCTCATGGCGTTTAAATTCTACCTCTCCAACCGTCCCACAATGCCGGTGGCAGCACCAACTTGCTGGCTACAGAGGCCTGTCGGATAGAGATGTAGTAGAAGTAAGAGACTGAAATTATATGACACGAAGGTTAGAACGCCTACGTATTGCATGAAATATCCAGTGTAATGCACCTATTCCAGGCAGCGAGTGGCAGAGACGGGAAGGTAACCAATTCATACAAACAACGCACCAGTAACAACATTGAAATGAATCTTTCAAGCATACATTTTTCAGAAGAATTGTGTAGGCCCTCAAAGTAGCTCCACTTTCAATCAGAAGCTATTCTCCAATTTGCCAGAGAGGGCAACCACACAGCAATAAACACTAAAATCAAAGCCTGAAAAATGTTATCTCGAAAAAGGAATCACCAAACAAAATCAGTCCGGGACTGTAACACAGCATAGATCGTAAGTCACATTACTAAAACGAAGACCAAGGACATTAAATTCCCCTTGTTTCATGCCCCAGCGCAAGTGTCCAGTTCCAACCAGAAACATACCGTCGAGCACAAACCAGGCGATGCAAATTCAACGAGTTCTTGCTCATATGATCAAAGAACAAGACAGGGTTCACCGCCGGATGCTCAGACGAACAACAGCAAGGTAACAGGATCAAAACCCACTTTCAGAAGTAAGCAACAGTGCACACCCAACAAATCCGGACACATTTCAAGTCAAAAGACGATGGATCTTCTCATAATCAGTGTAACTACTTCATGCCCTGCATTTTCATGGATCCCGAACTGATGAAACAGTAAGGAGACCGAGAGAAGCCGTTAGTTACCTCAGGCAGTTTGGGGAATCCGGTGGACATGTCTGGTTCAGAAGAGGCTTCGAATAGGAAGACGACACGACTTAGCTTAACCATATCCTCTTCTCTCATTATTTAATCTTAAATTTATTTTATTTTACTTTCATTGTGCGCACCAAAAATAAAAAAAAAAGCTGTGCAGACTAATTTCATATCAATTATTTAAGTAAAATCTCCTCCGTTGTTTTATATTTATAAGATTAATTTAAAATTTTTATATAAAAATATTTAATTATTTCAATCAATTATATTTATTTTTTTATTTTATTTTATTCCATATCACCGAAAATACAAAACGGGCCTGGTTAAGGCCCATTTCTAAACTGCTTGGGCGGACGCTTATGGTTCGGCCCAGCAACGGCCTCTTTCGCACCATCATCTTTGCGAAGGATGAATTGAAAACTCTGCCGCTGAGGCAGAACAGAGCATGAACTCTGCTTCTCTGCTCTCTAGGGGCAGCATTTCATGCTTCAATTCTACGCTGAAATCTTACATAGAATGCGGGAAGTGGAGGTGGGCATTGGTTTCCTTCCGGCAGCTGCTGCAATGCGACGTGAAGCCGAACGATCTCACTTTCTCTTTGCTCGTGAAATCATGCGCCTTGGACGTGGCATCTTTTGGTTACCTGAGTTCAATGCGAGAAGTCAGTGAGATCCATTCCCAATTGCTAAAATTGGGCTTCGATCAGTTTGTCTATTTGGGTACTTCCCTCCTCGATCTCTACATGAAATTGGGATGCAAAGATAAAGCAAGGAAATTGTTCGATGATATGGCCATGAGGGATGTCGTTTCATGGAATGCGTTGATTTGCGGGTATTCACGAAACGGACATGATTATGTGGCGATGGAACTGTTTGGCCAGATGCTAAGGGAAGGCTTTGCTCCTCGACCCGCTACATTGGCAAGTTTACTCCCGTCCTGTGCGCGGCGGGAGTTGTTTTTTCAGGGGAGATCGGTTCATTGTCTCGGGATTAAGACTGGCATCGATCTGGCTCCTCAAGTGAGAAACGTGCTGGTGTCTATGTATGGAAAGAGTGGAGAATTGCATTCAGCCAGATTATTGTTTGAAGACATGGGCGAGAAGAGCATTGTCTCTTGGAACACGATGATCAGTTCTTATGGCCAGAATGGTTTCTATGATGATGCAATGCTTGTGTTTAAAAGAATGATGCTGAAAGGTGTTGAAATCAATTCGGTTACTATTGTGTGCTTATTGTCAGCACAAGCAGATGTAGAGTCTACACATTGTTACACACTCAAGACTGGGCTTTTAGGTGATGGCCCTGTAATGACGTCACTTCTCTGCATGTATACAAAGCTCAGGGACATGGACTCAGCAGAAATACTTTACAAGTCCTTGCCTGAAAAGAATTTGGTCTCTTCTACTGCAATTATTTCTGGTTATGCTGAGGAGGGGAAAATGGACGAGGTAGTGAAAGTCTTTGCTGAGATGCAAAATTTAGACATGAAACCTGATGCGGTCGCGTTACTGAGCACCCTCCATGTAGTCACGGACATTTCTACTGTAACCAGCCTCGGGCTTGCTTTTCACTGTTATGGGCTCAAACTCGGGCTTTGTGAGGATTTGTTGGTAATTAATGGGCTTATAACCATGTACTCTAAGTTGAACGATTTAGAATCTGCACATTCATTGTTTTATGATATGCATGAAAAGCCGTTAGTTAGTTGGAATTCGTTTCTATCAGGCTGCATCCAATGTGGAGCAGCAGGTGATGCAATGGAGTTGTTTGGTGAAATGAGGAGTCATGGCCATAACCCAGATTCCATCACGGTAGCTATTCTGCTCTGTGCATGTTCCCAACTGACAGATCTGGAGTTGGGTCAGAAACTCCATTGCTACGCTCTGAGGAACTATCTCGACGTGGAAGAATTTGTCGAGACTGCCCTGATAGATATGTACATCAAATGTGGTATGATTGAGCAGGCAGAGAGAGTCTTCCGGGGAATTGACAGCACTTGTGTGGCTACGTGGAACACAATGATCTCGGGATTTAGTTTGTATGGTCTTGAAAGGAAAGCTCTGTTGTGTTACTTGGAAATGCAGGAAAAAGGACTTCAGCCTGATGGGATCACCTTCCTGGGGGTCTTAGCTGCATGCACCCATGGAGGCCTCATCGATGAAGCAAACAGGTATTATGATATCATGACAAAGGAGTTGGGCATGGTCCCCACTTTGCAGCACTATGCTTGCATGGTTGGCCTGCTTGGTCGCGCTGGCTTATTTGAAGAAGCAATGGACTTTGTAAAGAATATGAGCCTGGAGCCTGATTCGGCAGTCTGGGGAGCACTACTCAATGCATGTTTGATCCACCAAGAGCTGAAGCTTGGGGAGTCTTTGGCCAAGAAGTTACTCTTCTTGGATCGGGAGAATGGTGGGTTTTACATATTGATGTCGAACCTCTATGCTGACAAAGGAAGGTGGGATGATGTGGCTCGGATAAGAGAGATGATGAGAGACATTGGAGGGGATGGATGCTATGGCGCCAGTCAAATTAAGGTGAGTTCAACCTTCTTCGAGGAGATGACAGTGATAGTGAATTTTAATAATACTAATCTCTGTATGTTCTCTCTGCAAGCTTTTGTTTCTCCTTAGCCAGTAAGATCCCGCAGTTCATTAGGCAAGGATTTTAGGAAGTGGGCATATCAGCTGCAGTTAGTTGGAAAAGAGATGTGTGGCTCGAGGTATATATAATTGAACTGGCGGACTTAATCCCTCGAATAATGTACACTTTTCTTGGTTTGTGATAATGAAGTTGTCAATTGGTACTATAGATTGTAGAAAAGTTTCCACATCATCATCATCTTTCTTCGCTATGCAGCTAGGAGTTAATCAATTTGTTATTTCTCTCCAATCTGGAAGATTAATCAACTGCATTGAATGAAATAAAGTTTCATCCTGGACCTGGTTTATTCTTATGCTTAACAGGTCTTCCATATTTTTACTGGTGAGCCCCATCAGCTCTACCATGTTGGTTTGATCTAACAAATCCTGTCTAGTTTAATTTCAATGTAACATGATTATTCTTTACATTTATCCTGCAGCAAGTGAAAAGGGGATTGAGATAGGTGGCCTGGTGCTGTCTTGTGATCTTCTCTTCTAAGAAAGGCCAGCAGCTGCTGCATATCCTGTAGTCGATATCTCTAAGTTGTGGACAGGGAGTATGTAGTGTGCCGCATATTGATTGAGGAAGCAGTCTTCTCGCTCCATAGTCTATTCCACTGCCTCCTCACTGTCAAAAGCCTCCCTGAGGGCCCCATTTGGATCAAAATTTTCATAGAATGTGATCCAGGAGCTTTGCTTCTGACACTGGGCTCAAGCTCAACCCACTTGGCTCGCTGGCTAGACCCTCCAGCTTATCACGAAGGAATGTGAGCTCTACACCTTTTTTTGGGAATAATTTGTCTGCTTGTTTGTTATGCCTTTTATCTTAGAATGATAAATAAAAAAAATGCTGTATTTTCTAACGATGATATATGCATGTATCTTGTCTAGTTGGCCAGCTGATTTCGGGTATGACCTGCTCGGGCAGGTGAGTGTCCCTGTGAGCTTGAGGAGGTGGTATAATTGAGCCAAATTGCTTCATGCTCCCTTCGCAATGGATGGCGTTGCTGGAATTCCTTATGGAAGATTTTCATTGCAGGCAGTCAGAGATATGGCATTAGTAAAGATGAAATAACAATTGCTCGTTATATCCAGGTGTTGATTTCTATATCACGATAGTGAAAGTTCTATTTTTCCCCCCTTATTGCAGTTATTTCGGCTACAGTAGCTGGCAATGTCAGTGTGGCATGAAGCGGATATGGCTAAATATGATCCTGTCAATGCGGAGACCTTGTTCATTATCCAATTACTCTTGATGTAGTAAGATCTTGGCCCAGAAAGTAAACAGCAGCACTGGTTCCCTAAGGTTTTTGCTTGAACATAATTTGCGGCTATGCTGAAATCAAAAGATACGTGGACTTCAATATCTCTGGGTCTCAGACTCAAGAAGAAGGATCCTTTCTAGGATTGTTGGCTAACACTGGAAGGTTTAGAGCCCGGAAATGACCTCTGTTATTGCTTCATTGAAGGGCAATTTGATTTGTCATTCTTTCTTGGCCCCAGAAGAATGAGTTCGTATACACAAAGTTCAGCATTTCTGTTCCATTAAGGGGCATCACCGGGGTCCCCTGTCATACCTGCCCAGCCTTCCTGAGGGTATCAAATATATATGCTCATGGGGTTGGAAGCTCAAAGAGGCTAAGAATGGTATCTTCCCTATTTCTGCCTGTTGGTTTCAATACCAACCCTTTTTTCCATCCATTAGCCTAAGATATGATATCATCAATCAGTGCAGGTCTGTGACATCGAAGAAAACTAGAATGATNATTTGCAGCTACGCTGAAATCAAAAGATACGTGGACTTCAATATCTCTGGGTCTCAGACTCAAGAAGAAGGATCCTTTCTAGGATTGTTGGCTAACACTGGAAGGTTTAGAGCCCGGAAATGACCTCTGTTATTGCTTCATTGAAGGGCAATTTGATTTGTCATTCTTTCTTGGCCCCAGAAGAATGAGTTCGTATACACAAAGTTCAGCATTTCTGTTCCATTAAGGGGCATCACCGGGGTCCCCTGTCATACCTGCCCAGCCTTCCTGAGGGTATCAAATATGCTCATGGGGTTGGAAGCTCAAAGGGGCTAAGAATGGTATCT
The DNA here is from genome assembly GCA_900006705.1 of Sonneratia caseolaris. Classification (NCBI taxonomy): domain Eukaryota; kingdom Viridiplantae; phylum Streptophyta; class Magnoliopsida; order Myrtales; family Lythraceae; genus Sonneratia; species Sonneratia caseolaris. Next base: position 837,795 of record CXYZ01003051.1, read on the forward strand.
TCCCTATTTCTGCCTGTTGGTTTCAATACCAACCCTTTTTTCCATCCAATAGCCTAAGATATGATATCATCAATCAGTGCAGGTCTGTGACATCGAAGAAAACTAGAATGATATGCGATTCTCCCACATAATTTGTGAAATCGCAATGGACATATGGATCTGCAGGGAGACCGGAGATGGAGGCAATGCTGGGGACCCAATGACAACTTGGTGGATCGCGTGTCTGATCCATGCCACAGAACCATTATTCAGGCCCTTGCCAATTCATCTTAATCCTACCGTTGATCACAATATCTTGATTGTGACAAAGATTCAACCGAAACGACTGTCTCATTCGTCTCTTCTAATGTGGACATCATTGGATAACCCAATCTGCTGGACTTTGGGCAATACTCGACATCTCCCTCGAGTGCAACAAGAGTTGATTTCCACGGCAAGAGACATATCCAGGTGGATTTATCCGACCATACCGGCATCGCACTTAAAGTGCGGCTTTGCTCTGATAAACTGACTCCAATCACCAGCAGCTTGAGAGATCTTGCTACTTCTCAGGACTCTTCTCAACATGTTCAGGAATCTTTGTGATGCCTTTGCATCAATTGCTCAGGCCTTGTTGTGCTATTTTAAGTTCACCATATGATATTTATATTTGACTAATGTGGTTTGAGCCGGGTCGGTGCAATATGTATTACAGCAGTCCTAAAGTACCTAAACTAGCTTAAGAATTAGGATTGAAATCCAAGTCGGAGCTCCAACGGGCGAGGCCTCTTAGTTAGCCCGCCGACCAACTGGGCCGAGCCCCAGAAGAAGCTAGCTGTCACGGACCACACGATCATAGCCGTGGCCGCTGAGCAGCCGGTGAGCTCTCTCTCTCTCTCTCTCTCTCTCTCTTTCTCTCTGCAACTTTATCGGCTTAGCCAGCTTTGTCCCTCGCTATGATTGCTGGCAATTCCTATCCTTCTTTTCCCACTTCAAGAGCCTCTGTTGTACGTTCCAGCGACTGTCACGCATGAGAATTGAAGCAGAGCAGCAGCTCCATTTCAATCGCCATGGTCGCGGCCACATATATGGTTCCAGCATCCGGTTGGTTGCAGCTAACGCACCAGCCCTTCAGGAGCTGTGCTTCTCCGCAATTCTTGCCTCTGGTGTTGTGTTTCTCGTTCCACTCGCCACCACGCCTCCGAACACTGAGGAGGGGGTCGGAAGGCGGGACGATGGAGAGTCGGGAAGCTTTTGCCTCGAGGATGATCAGGAGGCCGATTGTGAAGGAATTGGGTGGCACATTGGATGAAGACGAGGAGATTGAAGCCAGGAGGGATTTGAGCCGTGCGGAGGAAGAGGTTGAAGTTGAAGTGGAAGACGAAGCAGAAGATGAGGAAGAGGAAGACGATGGGGTTGATTGGGAGGACAGGATATTGGAGGAGACTGTGCCTCTAGTTGGGTTTGTTAGGATGATTCTGCACTCTGGGAGGTGAAATATCTCATGCTTTTATTTGCTCTGAAAGTCTGTTTGGTGGAACGTTTTCCTTCTAGGGTGAAGATACTAATCAATAGGCTTTTTGCTGGCAATGGCGTGTGCTTTTTTTTTTTTTTCGATTTTCGGTTGCAAAGCAGAGTTACTTGCTTAATCAGTTCTCGTGGGCAAGCTATTGCATTTGGATTTCTGTGGCCTACTATATATGAGAATCTCATCGACAATGGGTTGATCAAATAGAATGTTGGACATGTCAGGCGGTGCTCAGTGTTCATGTTTCTTTTCGACTATAATGGTTAGCTTGCTGTTTTTTCAGGGCAATAGTTCTTAACTGAACGTTGATAGTAGATTCACTTAGCGTGCCACTTCTTCAGACCCATTTTCTTGTTGGGTTTCTAACGCCCTACAGATGGGAATCTTGTTGCAGATATCAAAGCGGAGATCGATTAAAACCAGAACACGAGAGAACCATTCTTGAGAAATTGCTTCCATATCATCCCGGGTCTGAAAAGAAGATTGGATGCGGCATTGACTGTATCACGGTATCTTCCTTCTCTTGATTGTCTTCTCATCTTTCTTTGCTCCTTTCCCTGAATCTCTGATGATACTGCTCTCTTGCAAAAATGTTGTGGGACATGAATTGCGTGGCTAGTCTCAACAAGGTTGTAGATTGGTTATTCCTTTATTGCAGCATGTTGCAGCCAGTGCGCAAAACTTATATGATGCCTTTGATGCGCATGGGCACCTCCCTTGCCATTTCACTTGAAATGGACCATTTTACCTAAGCTATCTTGGCCTTTGAGCAATCTTCTACTATCGTTTCCCAACTTGCCTCATGACAGGTTGTAAACACTTTTAGGTTCTTTACTCTTTGCAACTGCCCAATTAACCATAAAATATCCATATTTGCTTATTATAATATTTGGTGCAGGTCTGAGTCCCTAGCATAGTTCTCTCTTTATTAATGAGGTGCATCTTTAGTTTGGCCGTCTACTCCAATGTTAACAATTTTGATGTTTATATCTTCACTTGCACGTATCCAGTCAGATCCTTAAAAACAAAACAATGCTAGTATATCAATTTAGAGGCAGTCTATTTCTTCTACATTGGAAACGGATGATCTGTTGTAGTCAATCCAAATCCCTGCTGCACAATTTCAACTTATATTTTACATGACTCCAGCAACTATCTGCAGGTTCAAGACTGGGAGCACATATCAAAATCATAACATGCATGGTTGTCTTTGACAGGTTGGCTATCATCCTGATTTTGAAAGCTCGAGGTGCCTGTTCATAGTTCGCACTGATGGAGAGTTGGTCGACTTTTCTTACTGGAAGTGCATAAAGGGGCTCATTAGGAAGAAGTACCCTTTGCATGCTGACAGCTTTATACTACGGCATTTTCGGAGGCATGGACGCAGCAGCGTTGGGAGATAGCAGCTCTTTGCATTTTCCAACAGTCAATCCATCTTCCTTCCAATTGTAAGCCGAGAAATGATTCATTATTTACTTTCTCACCCCCTTGTATCTATACTTTTCTGGCAGTGAGTGTTGTTACACAGAGATGGAGCTTGAATACTGTTCTATTGGTATATTTGTTCTTGGAATTATAGCCATTCCTTTATCCAACATATACTGTTAACTGTGTTCTTTTTAACATATGTTGTGTCCTTGAATCCGCCCGTTAACTGGGCAAGGAAACCTCTCTGAGTTCCACAAACAGATGCTTGAAGATGCCACGAGTGAGTCCCGGCAACTAAGGGCCTACGGTAATGTCTACGATCTCATAGTTTGGATTCCACAGCTATCTGTATGCCCCGGCAGCCTTTTGGGGCAGAGTGCTGCCCATCCCAGGGTGCGGTCGACGCATCTGCATGGCTACACCTAGAAAGAGTGTTACATGTGGAACATTCCTGACTAGAATCCTGTCTGCTCGGCAAAACGCCAAGCCCTTGCTGGTACAAAGCTGCTTGAGCACATATTCAGGATTCATAAGAAATTTGCTGCATCGTGGTAACGTTGTTGATCGGGATGAATTAGAAATGGTCCGTGATGGTTACTGGTTTGCACCGAAATCTTATACATTGATGTCTGGAATTCCCTCGTAAGGTGTCGGCTTTCAAGACTACCATATATGTATATATATATATATATATTATATATTGCAGTCACAACAACAAGTAACATTAAGTTCCCGAAAGAAGTCTTTTATTGAATATCTATTTAATTCCACAATTCCTAGAATCAATCAAACTCTGAAATCTTCCCCGGTTTAGAGTCATATTTCCATTTTCCACACGTTGTCTTGACCTCCTCCTTTGTTTTTTTTTCCCCTTTTTAAATATTTTTCCACTTAATTGAGTTAAATAAAATTAATTTAATATTGCAGGAAAAAAAAAATAATGAACGCTGCGACGACCCGGACCAAGCAATAGTGGACTGGAACCACCCATCCTCAGGTCATCTCCCACGCCAATAAAGAGAGATACATCGTCTCCGTCCCGGTCCCTGTAACTAACTAGGGTCAAGATCTCACAGCTCGAGTCTCCAATCAAAGTCCCCACGATCGAGTATTCATCGACTCAAAACCTGAATAGCCAGACTGGATCGATACGATAATTGAGCTTCTAGATAATTACTGATTTGAGAATAATAAAAAAAAAGAGCTTGTCATCCCTTCCTCTCACTGTTCCTCTTTCAGTTCTTCTCCTTCTTCTTCCTCATCGTATGCTCCTCTTCTCTTGATTCGGTTCAGTGACGTGAGTCGACCCTTTCTGGGAGTCCCCGAGTTTGGGCATTTCGTGATCCAGCTCCACCAGGTAGTCGATTCACCATTCTCCCATCTCTCAGTCTCTCTCTTGCTTTCCCTCCTCATCATCAGCTCGATGCTCGAGCTCAGGAGGATGGATCCCATCCCCATGTTCGTTTCTTTCGGGTTTCTTTCTCCCTGGCATGTCATTTATTTTCCGCTGCTGGGTTGCCGAGAGAATGGGAAAACATATCGAAAACAAGGGATAATACCGGGGGTATTGGGCCCCCTGTAGCGTTTTACCTCCGCAAGAACTTCCGAGATTCAAATTTGCTTAAAGAAAGACGCTTTGGGAGGGGCTAAGTTTGCATTAACTGAGTAATTAATGTTTAGTTGGGAATAGGTGTATCTGGCTTGGCGTACCTGTTATTGTTCTAGTTCGAAGTAATAGTTTTGCTAGATATTCGCGTTACTTGGGCACTTATTGTATCTTCATTGTTTCTCCTCAGCTGTTGTCAAACTCTGTAATTATAGATATAATATCTCAAAGAGTGCTGAGTTGGAATCCCGTTCAGAGGAAGGATTCTTGTGGTTCAGGAGGATCCAGCTACAGGAGAACCAGGAATTCCTCCAGGCTGCATATGGTAAGATGAGATGCATCTTCTGGGCCTAGGTCAATCCTAAATTAGTCTCTTCCTTCGTGATTGAGGGGCTTAACTAGAGTAGAGGCATGAATTGAAGTCTTGAATGCTATTCGACTGAAAAATTCTGAGAAATTTCTATTTAATTAACATGATGTTCCTACTGCATCAATTGCAGTCATCATCGCAGTTTTGTTGCAAACACTATGCTGTTGAGCTACTAGTGGGACTAGATTAGAGTTTATCGATAGTTGGATTGAGATGAGATTGAGATGGAAGTTTGTTTTCAATTTGTTTCTATCCCTACAGTATTCTCTATGCTGGAGTTTACATTTGGAGGGAAGGCAGTTGCATTGTCCTATTGAAGAAAAATTGCCTAAGAGAACATATTTAGGATGATCTAAGATGCATGTTTGTCTGATAGTTCTGGATTATGGGAGATATCATGTGATCCGGTGGAGTTAGGAGCACGATGTCTGCTAGTACGAGTTCTTCTCATGAGCTTAACAAAAGTGATGCTCTCAGAAGCCAAAATTCCAATACTTTAAACAGGTTCAACGCTTAATTCAATTGACTATTTTGTGCTTTTCTTTTAATTGTCTTCAGTAATTAACTGAACCCGAGTAATTGCTATTTCTCTTCAGTGGAATCAAGTTGGAGAAACATTCTTCTCAGAACAGTTTTAGTGGGAAGAGCAACTCTGGTAACTTACAAGACCGAGATGTTATGGTATATGATTTATATTCCATAGATCTGGAGAACATCTTCACTTTGTTTTATGTCTAGAGTTGACCCAGTTACCTTGCTTGCAAATTAGGAGCTTTATTCACGAACTAGAGCGCAGGAAAATGAAATTCAGAAACTCCGCGAACAAATAGCTGCAGCATGTCTAAAGGTAGTGACTTGTAAGCTGTCTTATTCTCATGGAGATCATCATAAGATGAAGTGGAGTTGTCATTTTTATGGTGCCAGGAAATGAAGCTGCTGACCGAAAAATACACACTGGAAAAGAAGTTTGCTGATTTGAGATTGGTCAGTTAGTTGATTCTTTTAGCTTCATTTGGGAATCAAATTCAATGATTAGTCCTCCATGGTCATGGGAAGGTCATTGCTTGTACATCATCTCAATTTGTTTTGACAGGCAATTGATGAGAAGCAAAATGAAGCGACTACATATGCCTTAAATGAATTGGCTCGTAGGAAAGGTGATCTGGAACAGAATTTAAAGTTGGCTCATGAGTTGAAGGTAATTACTGAATCATGCCTTTGCTTCATTTTCATGTTAGACTCTATCAACTAATCTAACTACCTTTCTAGGTTGTAGAAGATGATAGATATTTCTTCACATCTTCCATGCTTGGTTTATTGGCACAATATAATTTCTTCCCACCTGTGATGAGTGCTGGTGTAGTCTCGGCCTATGTGAAGGTATTATTTTTGAATGACAAACATTTATCTTTCGACTCAAGAATAAGCTGTTCTGCTCTCTGTTACTGCTTCCACAAATCAGTCATGCCCTCGTGAAGCTTGTTTTCCTTTGTTTTTTCTTTTTCATATTTTCTCCCTCCATATTTATGCAGCGGCTTCATGACCAGTTGCGATGGAGGATCGATACTGCACATGTAAGTTTGCTATCTAATGAGCTGACAATTGTTTATCTCTTGTCCAAATATTTATCCTATGCCTTCTCGTGCAGGAAAAAATTCAACAACTGGCTAGTGAGGTAGAAAATTACAACGATAGCCCTTCACATGTAGAAGAAAACTACATTTTTACATATTTTCCTTCCAATTTAAATATTTGAATTGATTGTGGTTATTATGGATGCCCATAACATGTCATTGCTTTGCTTTCTCTTTGTTGTAGCAGCAAGATGGTATTTCTCATAAAAATCAGTACAAGGATGGATTGGATATGAAAGTAGGTAGCCGTTTCCTGAATCATATGTACTATAAAGAGCATGTGGATAGGAAGAGCTCAATGATAAATGTTGGTGAGATGCACCAAGAACTAAGTGAAGGGAATGCTAGGGAGTTTGCTTTTGATGTTCACAGGTTGGCATCATTTTACCTTTTGTCTTTATGGTGATAATTGCTGTATTTTGTTACTCTGAAAGCTCAAACCCAAGTGACCTGCAAATGATACCCATTAGTTTCTTTTGATATTTCTTGTCCGTTGATTTCTGTCTTGTAATATGACTTAGAAGTTCTTGTTATTTGTGCACCTTCTTTGTAGACCAATTGACGAACCTAAGGATACTTTGTCTCCTCTTGATGTGCCTGATGATGCTGCTTCTATTGGCTCTCAAGGTGATGAAAATTTTCACTTCCAGATCTTCTATTTGATATCTTTGGTTCTAGTCTAATGTGCCTCAATTTTAATTTAGAGGGTCCGGGTATCAATGGATTCCAGATTATTGGTGAAGCCACACCAGGAAACCAGCTCCTAGGGTGTGGATATCCTGTACGAGGGACTGCCCTTTGCATGTTTCAGGTATCATTTGTTTTTTGGCTCCAATTCCCTTCTGTCTTATTTTCATCTGATCAATTTGTGCATTTTACAAAGTCCGAAACTTTTTCCCTTCTTGTCAAAATCAGTGGGTCAGGCATTTTCATGATGGGAGACCACATTATATTGAAGGTAAATATTGCAAGATGTTCTTACGTGTTGACTAGTTTCGTCAAGTGTCACACTTATGAGTAAGTTCCAATCTAATGCTGCCTGCAGTGTGTTCAATGCTTTGAGTTGCTAACTGAGGCATGGCAACATGTCTCAAGTTTAACATAAGCTTCATTGAAGCCTAGATTTACCGAAAACCATGCTGAAGTTGGCTCCACAAGAAGTCCCTCATCAACAGAAAGTTTCAATATCTTATGTTAGGTTCATGGTTTTGTAACTTTTTTTTTGGGCATTTGCTTAGGAGCCACAAATCCTGAATATTTTGTCACTGCCGATGATGTGGACACGCTTATTGCAGTTGAGTGCATCCCAATGGATAACCAAGGCCGTCAGGTATTTTGTGAATTCTCTTATTAGGAATGAAGCTATAGTATTGAAGCTAAGATTTATAACATAGGCACAAATCCAATTATGAGTCAATCTCCATGTGTAGGAATATAAAGGTTATTCTATATAATTCCTTGTAGATCAATTTTTATTGTTGTGTGTATCCTAAAGCATGCATCTTTGCAAATACGAATACATGAATCCTTTTAAAGAAATTTGTGATGGTATCGGAGAAACTCTCATCTTCTTAGAAGAATCCAAGTAATGCTGATGCGTGGATTTTCATGATAGTTCAAGTGTTATACTGATTTATCTCTTCTGTCACCAGGGAGAAATAGTGAGGCATTTTGCCAATGACCGGCGGAAAATAACGTGCGGTAAGTGAAATCTTTTACATTGATCCATCAGCTCAACTGGCCTCTGGTTGTGATATGCTCTTCTGTTGCAAAATTTAAGTATTTTCCAAGTGGACTGTTTTACTAAATATCTTCTGATGGATGACTTGTAGATCCAGACATGCAAATGGAGATCGATATGCATATTTCCAAAGGCCGTGCCACATTCAGAGTCCAGTTGCTGGTAGGTTTGCACTTGAATCTGTCTATTCTTTTATATTAAAGGTATCATGTGTCCATCTGGTTAATCTCTCATCTTTATGCATATTTCCTGCTTGGATTTGTATGCACCTGATAATGTACTCGATCCTCTACATATTGTGCTGTAGTCAGAAACGCTGGTTTGACAAGTTATGGGACAATACAGCATTTTAAAATCAAAAGTTCAGACTAAAAGCAAACCATTGCTGAAACACGTGTACATAACATAGTTGAATTTGTCCTTGTTTATAAGTGCAAAGGCTCATCTCCACTAGTCCATGGCAACCAACAGGTCGATTCTTCTGAGACTTGGGAGCCCGTGTCTCTGATTCTGAAACCGTCAAGCTATGAAATCAAACTCGTCAACACAGGAGAGGAAGTAGTTTCTGAGAAGTTCTCAAATGAGTTTTCGGTACGTACTTTGCAATTGATGGAGACATGCTCTCAATTCTTATGGGAGTTATACGTATTAATATTATCTGTAGAAATACGTGAAAATACCTCTTTGATGGTTCAGATCAAAGTTCCGTGTGGGTTCTCAACGCAGTTCGTTTTAAAATGTTCTGATGGATCCTCCCATCCTATAAGCACGTATGATGTCCGGTGAGCCACTGTTTGATACTTGTAACCATAGCAAAAGATGCTCGGTAGCTCTCTCTCTCTCAGAACTCCGGTCATGCATTTCAGTTACACTCTTTTTAATCTCTCTGTAGGATGCGGGACACTCTAGTGGTGACGATGAGAATGTTCCAGAGCAAGGTAAATGCTTCTCATCTATTCTGTCTAATATCGCGTTAGAAACGTTTGGTGTGGTAGAACGACCCGAGGGAATACTAAGTTTACTTTTTCTTCGGCCCTATGGTCATGCACTGATACAAACTTAAGTGTCGTCGTTGAACGTGTTCTGTTTGTTCCTTTTCTGTTCTTTTCTTTCTCATGGAGCAGGCTGTGGACGAAAAGAGAAAAGGAAGAGCGTAGGAGTCCTCCCTTCATCTTGATGTAGTACATACAGTATCTTATACCTTTTACCCATTCTTCCATGACAGTAGTGAATGATTAATAATTGTACTCTGTATCAAGGCTTTGTGATATTGATAGAGAAGAAAGGGAATACATGTAGCTACGCTCATTTCGCCAATATTCTTTGACGAGGAACAGCGATAGTGATTACTTATGCTTCAGATTACTGCTCTCAGTCGCCCATAGCAATGTACTGAAGTTGAGAGTGTTTCTCTTGTCCTCAATGAAACATCGTGATTGGATCTGCAGATGTTCGGTTGTTATACGGACAGTCTTTCCCTTAGACCTGTAGATTACTGTCAGCATCTACTTAGAGCCGTCCTACTTAGCCGCTGTTAGCATCGAGCTTAGGGTAGTGGAGACTGTGGTCATCGGTTTAGCAATGTCACGTCCCAACGGTTGGTTGCATCATCAACATCCGGGCCGGGGGGTGCCCGTGATCACCATAATGACAAGTGAGGCTCGGGGGTGGTCCTGAGCTGCTGGCTGCCATCCATTTCTGCACTGGGCTGCTTCAGTGGTGACGAAACCTAGCTCAGTTTCCATCTCCTTCCAATTTCCAGCTACACCTGCGGTTGCACCGAAAGGCACGGAGATAATGCTCACATAAAACTCTATCGATATAAATTCTCCATATTCATAAGATTTGAATATGAAATCTCGTTCAATGAAAGAGTATCGAATTATATTAACTAGCTTATGTCGGTTAATGGGTATAGTAATAAAGCAGATAGTGTAGTATGATCCTTATATTTAACCATCATTAGCTTTAAAACTTGCACCAAAGATTCGATCCATCTTTAAATTTTCTCTAATTATAAATGAGGCAGTAAAATGAGGAGAAATAATTGGATACGAGAGGTTTCACGGATAATAATTAAAATATGGATCTCATAATTTCATATCGATAAAATAATAGTACTGTATCAAATTCCAACTTCCCCAGTTAAGCTCTNATAATAATTAAAATATGGATCTCATAATTTCACATCGATAAAATAATAGTACGGTATCAAATTCCATCATCCCCGGTGAAGCTGTTATAGATTTTGCTCTGATATTTATGCTTATAATGGATGATTTGCTCCACAGAAGTCAAAGTGTGCGATGAACCTGGGGGGATGGGCAGTGGGCCATGGGCAATGGGTGTGGGTGTGGTGGTGGGACTGGGCTGCCCCAACATTTGCAGGACAAAATCTCGGACTTGTTTTGGACGTATTGGAGGACTGCCTCGACATGACCTTCCACATGGGGCTTATCCATCCAATCTCTTCCCTTCTTGACCCGAATTTATGGGAATCTCTGCAGTTCCCCAGTGCAGCACTGGGCTCGTTTTACTCCAACTCAGAACCTTACTGAACCATAAAATTTTCCTAATCTTGTTCCGAGGCCGTAAAACTTGGCACGGACTGAGTATAGGATTAAATAACCGTGTTTAGATCAGTACATTTCTAAAAAAACATAATTATTTATATGATTCGGATTGAGATTTTTGGACCGCCCCGACAGTGGATTTGTGTCGCGGATTGACATGCCTACCTCTTTGCCCTGATCTTACATATGAATTTGTTTATTCCTTATATTATACATATGCATATCACAAAGAATTTGAATTCCTGGGAAGATTATGGTTCCTCCTGAGGGACAATGTGGAGAAGCTTTACATGGATAAGCATGTGGTGCTGAATCATCCGTTAAATTTCATGCTTCTATCCCTTCAATTTAAGAAATTTAATAAATATTATATATATAATTCATTTTTTAATATCATTTTATTAAAATTATCTTATTATATATATATATATNTATACATTGATGTCTGGAATTCCCTCGTAAGGTGTCGGCTTTCAAGACTACCATATATGTATATATATATATATATATTATATATTGCAGTCACAACAACAAGTAACATTAAGTTCCCGAAAGAAGTCTTTTATTGAATATCTATTTAATTCCACAATTCCTAGAATCAATCAAACTCTGAAATCTTCCCCGGTTTAGAGTCATATTTCCATTTTCCACACGTTGTCTTGACCTCCTCCTTTGTTTTTTTTTCCCCTTTTTAAATATTTTTCCACTTAATTGAGTTAAATAAAATTAATTTAATATTGCAGGAAAAAAAAAATAATGAACGCTGCGACGACCCGGACCAAGCAATAGTGGACTGGAACCACCCATCCTCAGGTCATCTCCCACGCCAATAAAGAGAGATACATCGTCTCCGTCCCGGTCCCTGTAACTAACTAGGGTCAAGATCTCACAGCTCGAGTCTCCAATCAAAGTCCCCACGATCGAGTATTCATCGACTCAAAACCTGAATAGCCAGACTGGATCGATACGATAATTGAGCTTCTAGATAATTACTGATTTGAGAATAATAAAAAAAAAGAGCTTGTCATCCCTTCCTCTCACTGTTCCTCTTTCAGTTCTTCTCCTTCTTCTTCCTCATCGTATGCTCCTCTTCTCTTGATTCGGTTCAGTGACGTGAGTCGACCCTTCCTGGGAGTCCCCGAGTTTGGGCATTTCGTGATCCAGCTCCACCAGGTAGTCGATTCACCATTCTCCCATCTCTCAGTCTCTCTCTTGCTTTCCCTCCTCATCATCAGCTCGATGCTCGAGCTCAGGAGGATGGATCCCATCCCCATGTTCGTTTCTTTCGGGTTTCTTTCTCCCTGGCATGTCATTTATTTTCCGCTGCTGGGTTGCCGAGAGAATGGGAAAACATATCGAAAACAAGGGATAATACCGGGGGTATTGGGCCCCCTGTAGCGTTTTACCTCCGCAAGAACTTCCGAGATTCAAATTTGCTTAAAGAAAGACGCTTTGGGAGGGGCTAAGTTTGCATTAACTGAGTAATTAATGTTTAGTTGGGAATAGGTGTATCTGGCTTGGCGTACCTGTTATTGTTCTAGTTCGAAGTNTTAATCGATGTGAAATCGTATATCTCAATAATTTACATTCTTACTTATTTATTTCTAAGCTCTAGAAGCTTTTTTTTATTTATAAAAAAATATAAACGAAAAATAAAATTAGAGGAAAATAAAGAAAAATAATACAACAGCTCGTGGCATAATCAAACTCGGGAATTTGATCTTACATCTCCTCAATCGATCACGTGCATAATCCACAACCTTTGTCGTGGTTTCTATCATTTTCCTGTCACTTCTAGGACGCCCGACGCTCCACACGGCATCTATTATCAAAAAGAGAATCACGTGAAATAGTTAAATTCAAGATCAATTAAATTTAAATTAAGGACGGTATTAGTGTAATATTTATTTATTTATTTATTTAAAATGGATAATCAGCTAATTAGTTAATAATTATACATCAATAAAACAGTGCAGGCGATCGATTACATCGTGGCCACAGACGAAGGTTTAAAAAAAAAAAAAAAGTCCATTCCCCATAAGCATGCATGCATGGACGACGATGATATCGTATATACCCTCGACGCTCTCTCTTTACACCCACCCCAAACCCAGCAAATCATGACAATCCACTGTCAACTCCGAATTATCGGCTCTCTCTGGAGTTCGATCGTGCAGATATGGTCGCCGGCTCGGTCTAAGAATCTCCGTAGCTCTGCTCGGCATGAGCCGACGGAGGCACCCGAGGATAATAGTATTGGTGATATGATGCGGGATTGTTGCTGTTACCGTGATGACCGGCCCGGTCGTGGTGGTCAGCCACCGACAATGGAAACCCTAGTCTGAGCGCGATTCCTCCTCCGGGGACATCGTTGTTAGCTTGGGCTGCCCTCTCCAGCGACTGCACCTGCCGTTTGAGGAACTTCACGTAGTGGATGGCCTCGTCGAGCATCGAGGCGGTGTCCATCTTTGTGCCGCCGGGGACGAGCCTCTGCAGGATCCGTATCCGCTCGCTTATCCTCTCCCTCCGGTGCCGGGCCGCCACGCTCTGCGGGTCGCTGGAGATCCTCACGTTCCGCCTCTTGGGCTGCTTGACTGCCTCCGGATCTATGTTTATCGGCTGCATCGCCGCTATTCGGAATATCATCTCCCTCATCGCTGCCGTGTTGTTATTCGGAGCCACCATTGGCCCCTGACCGATGCAGGTGACGTCATCCAGTTCCCGGTCGGTTGCATAGCTGCTGCTGCTGCTGCTGCTGGTGAACGATATCATCGGACTCTTACCACTGCTCGGCGGCGGGGACACGAATGAAGGTGAAGTGAGACAAGGGTTGTCGGGATAATTATGCGGGAAATCACCACCGGCCAGGCCATAGCCGGCGGCACCGCCAAAGTAATCAGGTAGAAGCTTCTCCTCCATCGGCAACGTCATGGGCATCTCCAGTAGGTTTCCTTGGGCCGACTTCAGGTGGTCAATGTCCATGGCTCGAACTCTCGATAGCTCTTCGGGTTCCAAGGGAATCGAACCGATAGGAAGCGAAAGTAATTTCGCAAAACTGAGCGGAATGAGAGGTAATTAAGGAGGCAGAGGTGTGGAGGAGATGAAGGGATCGAGGAGTGCAGAGTGGGATTTCTATCAGAATTTTGCAGAGAAGGAAAGGTGAAGAAGACGACCACGACCACCACGAGGAGGTGAAAAATGGAATTACGAAATGCTATAATCTTGCTGGGAGCAGAGTGACCATACGGAGGTACAGTGGCGAGGCAACACACATATTTATATATGCAACAGTCTCGGGTACTTGGAATTAAGTGACGTTTCGAACGATTTTATTGGCCTTTTTTCTTAAAATAATTGTTAGCTTTATTTAATTCATATACATATTATAAGATATTTAAAATTTTAATTCAAATATATAATAAATAAAACTCGTTTAATTATTTATTTTCTTGATTTATAGTAATCAAATATAAAAATATTATTTAAGAAGAAGGGATAGGGGATTCAAAGTGGTCCATAGTTTTCTAGTGTTCTTTGTCTTTAATTTCCTGTTCACTGTATATGCTTGCACCTTCCTAGAATGAAATAATCATGGGCAGCATGGTCAGCGTCACATGTCTGTAACGCGCTAAAATGGTGAGTGATATTTCATTATTTCCTTTTCAATAAATTATGGAGAAGATAAACATCGATTCACTCCAAGTGAATATATATATATATATGTATATATGTATGTATGTTTGCATTTTTTTTTCTAGTGTTCATACATGGAAAATGAGTCATGGATAAATTTCTCATCTTACCGGAGCATGGGCCACTCAAACTGCAATCGAATATTTTCGTTAAAGCATAAAATTCTCATAATTATAATTTATTTTTTATTTAAAATATTTAAATTTATTACTTTACTTAAATGTGAAAGGTGTAAAATTATAATAATTTATCTAAGTTAATGAAAAATTAAGTCAAACCCATCTATTAATAATAAATTTATTCNTGAAATTATCCCACCTAATTTATGAAAGAAGGTTGATAACACTGGGCCCAACATTTGACGGGCTCAGATATGCCAACTGTTCCACCATTTTCTCGAATCATTGGTCTGAGTGTCCAGCGATGCGCAGACAAGCTAATAAAAATATTGGAAACATTACTGCAGAAATAAATTCTTTTCTTATTTTTTTTTTAATATTACGTGTGAGGAGATAAACAGGGCAACCTTGCACATGACAAGTGTCAGACGTGCCACCAGAGGCGCCCTTCTGATCGGTCCGGGTTGTTGGCGGTGGAAATGAGGCGCCGTTTGATCCGACCGCTGCAACATTAAATTTAAGTACCCTGTCGCTTTTCAGGACGTGCATTTTAGGTTTATTTCATTTTCCACCCAGATGTTTACATCTTGTCTCAACTATACCCTCCAAGCATGGCTGGAATTGTTGCAATTGTGTGAGCTGCCACTTCTGCCTGATGATACGTAGACGAGGCAATCTGGTA
Organism: Sonneratia caseolaris; assembly: GCA_900006705.1. Classification (NCBI taxonomy): domain Eukaryota; kingdom Viridiplantae; phylum Streptophyta; class Magnoliopsida; order Myrtales; family Lythraceae; genus Sonneratia; species Sonneratia caseolaris. Next base: position 853,148 of record CXYZ01003051.1, read on the forward strand.
CATCAGTAGTGATCGATCTCCAAAAACAAATAAGCTAATCCCAAAAAAAAAAGAGTTGTATGGTTGATATAAGAGAGTTATACTGGTAAATTTAAAATAAAATTTTGAGTGAAAAATTTAATATAAAATTAAAAGAAGTTATATGAATTGATAAAATATAATAATATAATAAAAATAAATAAAATTAAGTGTAATTGCTAATAATATATTTCCTCGAGTTTTGAATGATGACTCCAGCCCACTAGATTCATCCCTGGAGAGCAGTCGAAATCATCAATGGCTTGTCGACCATCGAGTCAGTACTTTAATTTTCTTGGCCATCATTTCCGTCCAATGTCTGCGATTCTATCATCAAAATAGTCTTCATGCTCATTAACACTTTTCAAGGAGGATTAGGGTTTTTTTTTTGGCTCAATGATCTCAACTGTCTCCCACTTGGAAATTTTCAGTGGGAGCGTTACAATATTCGGAGACAAATGTTGCAGTAAATTAATCGACAACTCAGATTCAGTCAGTTCCCATTAATCCATCGAGTCAGTGAGCTCCCACTAGGTTTTTTTCTTCCCCCTTGTTGCTGCAGATCTTGGCGGTAAGATATGGACCAACAGTTACAGCTGGTGAAGTGAAAATGCAATGCTTTACGACCAAAAGATGCCCTGCAAATTGCTCTCATCGGTAGCTGGTTTAGGGGGGATGTTTCCTTGTGAATGATGACACACTCAAACGTGACGGTAAATGCAGGATCGTACGCATCCCTCATCTCGTGAAGTTTGCTTGCCATTCCGATCCCCGATAACTGCACCCTCCTACATCCTTTTAAGCCCCCCTCGAACTTGAAAGACAGTTCTCAAAATAATATATTATCACTATTATCGTGCATTTCTTTTTCTCTTTTTATAATGATCTCCGTTCGGTTGCCCATGGATGGACCAGCTTGCTTCAAAGTGATATTAATTACAAAGGCCTTCTTTATATATGTATATGTGTATAAATGAAATTTATATTTAAATATATGCATGTATGGAGTATTTAAGATGGAATAGATGCAGGGCCAGGGGAGACCCAACAGCACGACAAGGTTTGGGCCACAGATTGATCACAAGGGTTCACACTTCCCACTAAACTTCTTATCCCCCAGCATGTCCACAGAATTGATCATAAAAGGTTTGCACCGGAAGTGATTGATGCCTTTGAAGTTGCACCATCCCCCACTTTCTTCTTCTCTATGTTTTTTTTTAATGATATATACTTCTATTCTTATAATGAAATCATTCATATTTTTTTTTATATTTATAAGATTTAGTACGGTGATGTGATCATTTTTTTGCGCTATGTACACTTTCTAAACTTCTTAACATGTATCAGTGTCACCCAAAAATCGTATACATCAACCATGTGAAATGAAAAGACTATACTAATATATATTAGATGAATCTTGCGAATAAAGAGAATTTATGATTGAAATAATTTTATTCCGTCATTGGCCGAACTGCACAGCCACTGTATCGAGTGGGTAAAGACACACATTGACATGTCTCACTCGCTCTACCTCACCATGGTTTTCATGAACAAGAAATTGGGTCGCTTTCACATTGCCGAATTGCAAAGACAGGCAACCCAGAAGCATGCAGCGGCTCTGCTTGGCCCCGAACATTTCCCGTCTTTCCATTATCGATCATAAGAATTACGTCACTCGACACTTATCGAGGATAAGAAAAAATGTTCACTGTTGGAGAAAGTGGATTCTTGGTCTCTGGGTCTGTCTCGTGATCTTCTCTGTTTTAACACACTGTTCATTTTACTTAACATTTTTTTTTCCTTGCAAATGAAAGAGGTGCAACGATTCCGCTAACGAGCATCCAGCTTTATGTGATGTTGAATCATTTAATATTGGAAAAAAATTATCGCATCAACCCTAGATGTTGATTCTTTTCGGTATTAATTTCTAAAATTTTAATTTTGAATAAATTTGTCCTAAATATCATATTTGGCAACTAATTGGTTATTCTTATCCAACATGGCAATAATACGTCAGGTTAACAAGAATCTACGCGGCTATCCTCTATTTAATAGCACATCATGTTTATAACTTATACGAGTCATGGAGCAGAAATTCTAGTGCCGAATTAATTAAAATTTAACGATTTAAAAGGAGTTAAAATTTTAGAACTCCCAATAAATAATTGGGTGTGTGTGTATATGTATACATACATATATGTATGTCTCAAGAGCTGGTTTTTGACCCTAAATTAGCAACCATCGAGCCGAGGGCTCCTTCCATGTGGCTCAGGCCACGTACCCTCGTCGAATAATATATATTGATGAATACCAATATTGTTCCCAGTATTGAGATGATTTACAGGAACAGCAAAGGCAATAAGGAATCCGATGCACCACAGGCCACGGTAATTGGCGGAACCCAGAAAAAAATTCGAGAAATTCTATGTTTAATTCGGTATTTTTGAGCCATCAGTGGACACACTTACTATTCGATCGTATAATTAGCACATGATCTTCTGGGTTTATAATTCAGTTATTCTTGTTCGTTGATTCAGCGAACAACACCGAATTTCTTGGAGTTTCACAACGCCGAGGCCCAACTCCAACAGGCCCATACATGGGAGAGGCGAACTGCGTACCCTGCTGGGGTTCGGCTTGCTCGTCGAGAGAGAGTTTCAAAGCTGGTGCTGGTTCAGCCGGCTGCTGGGAAGGAGGTTCCTCAATTTAATAATTCCACGCAGATACCTTCGTCGTAACTCGCGAGTTTCAGTCTGTGCTTGGATCGATCATTGAACGACGAGCTAGCTCGCCCTCATGCACTGCTGCGCTTTCACCTCTCTCTTCCTTCTACGTTTTACAGAAGAGAGAAGTCAGTCCAACGGAAGATATACAGGAGAAGAGGAAGAAGCAAGTGCCATGCACAGGAGGAGATCGAATTGATATCCAGCTGGTGTCTTACCGATCGCGAGCTTGACACTCGACCCTTGACTATAGGCGAGTCGACGTCACAGCAATATGCCACGACACTACATATGACAGATTTTTCGGCGTGCCCATCTCTCTTGTTCTTTTGCGATTTTTTCTGTGTCTACAGAAGCGAATTCATTTTTACGACTTCTTGTGGGCACTGGCTGGGAAATGAGGTCAAGACTAGAAACCGCAATTCTTGAAATGATGGCTGAATTATTTGAGCTTTGCGGTCATGGAGACAGACTGGCTTAGTGCTACCATGGCATTATTGACTTAAAACTAACACATTTCGAATTCGATTTTTATTAGTAAGATTTTATGTGTCATTATATTTTAACTTATTCGTATTTTTCTACGGATCTCTTTTATCATTGAAAATAAATAAATATATAGGCAGAATTACTATAGAAATATGATATAATTATATTTTTTACACTTAAATTATATATATATATTTCAAAATAGATCTTTCAATCATATGTGTTTATTTCCATAACATATATGAGTTCTTATTTTGAACGGTTCGTTGATATGATATTTAACGGTATCATGTGATATGATATATCAATAGAATTTTCACTACCTCATCACGCTATGTCAGCCAAAATTTGCTATATCAGCAATTTATCAACATATCATTATATCATGTCAACAAATAATTGTCACATTAGCACATTGTTAGATTTAAGATTTAAGTATATTACAGAACCAAATATGTAAGACTAAAAGAACCGTATTAAAACATGTATGACTTAAGTGATAAAACAAGCAAATATATAGAATTTTATCTATAATTATCCGCACAATATATGTGTGTGTGATGATAGAACGCCACGTCGTTAATGTAAGTCGCACAATGGCCGGTTACGAGGTTATGATCCAGAAGTTCAACTTCCATCGACAGAGTTCGATATGCGCCATCTTCTCGGCCCTTCTGCCACTCTTTTACCGCCCAACGTTCAGGCTTTACTATAGTGCATGCCGACATCGATCGAGCCATCAGTCAACATATCCAAGAGTTGCTTGCTTCAACAATTCGACAATTCAACAAGACCAAGTATAAACATATGCATCGCATCGTAGGGCCAATATGAATGACATCGCTCCACATCGTTTAAGTGGCACCGTTCGAGCATTCCAATTTTCATTTTTCTTCTTCTTTTTGTCTCCTTCTTCCTTGTCGTGTCCCGTCTGGTGTTTTTGGATAATTGACCGACAGTTGGGGGAAAACGAGTGATTGAAATTTGAAACCCTCATCAAGCGGCGGCATGATGATGTCTCCTTTCCCTAATCATGTTGCTTGCTTTCTTTAATCTTATTCTCCTAAAAGAATAAAACTTATAACCAACCCACTAATTTAGTAAGATTTTCAATTTGAGATTTTTTTTCTAAATAAAAAATATTCATTCATGAGAGTTTTAACCCTCTTAATGAGTCAATCTAATTTAAATTTAAATTTTTTTACCATTGATTCCAATTTAGATTAGTTATAGCTATTAAATTATATATATATATATATATATATATCTTACACTTGAGTAGTTATGAGGTAATTAGGAGAATATTAGAAAGATGTAGCAAAGTTCTAATAAATAACGGGTACTGTATAATATATAGGATCGTTGAAGAACAATGTTAATTAATTTCTATTCATTCTAGGCTTTCTTTGACTGTGTGAAATGATAGTATCGTTGTCTGGCGGTCGGAGTAAATCGTTCAAAGACAGTTGGGGTTGTGATGAAAAGTTCTGATTCTATAGTCTTGAGTATTAAGAATCTTACTATCACTATGGCCCAAACTCTACACTCAATTCCAAAATAGAAAGTATATCCAATAGGATCCCGAATACCATGCGGAAAATAAAAATTGATGAAGCTTTTCTATCACTGTCCCGACCCCCATGATCCTCTCAATCAGCACCGAAAGTACTTTCGCAGATGAGAATGATTTTATATATACAAATTTAACTCATACGCATGCGACTGTCTTTCACATGTATGATATAAAACTGGTGGGCTACATTATCCAACTCTATCCTGCCCTTAAATGAACGCTGCAGCAAACGCGAATCATCCCCAAAAAGAGAGATCTAAATCCAAAGAATAATGATCGAGAAAGGAGAAGGCTAACATGTAGAAGGCGGCATTAGATTGAGCTGCAATTCGTCTTTGTTGAGGACCGTATAACGTGCCCTAGCGTTTCTCTCCGTGGAATCCATCATCGAGTCTGAAGAACACTCCAAGTGCAGCCTCTTCTTTGTCCCTGTTGAGATCTGAAGAGGCACGCCGAACAGCTTCGTCCCATTCCGAGCAGGCTCTTCAAGAACCGCTGATGGAGGAGCAAGTTGTGGTTTGTCCGTAGGGTTTGTAAAGACTGGATATTTATCACTGACACACTGCGACCGGACGTGGGACAAATTATCATAGTTGCTTGGAGGTACGGGTTTGACATGGTTTTGGACAAAGTATATAATGTCGTAATAGAGCTTCCTCATGTGGGCTAACTCGGACACAAGAATGTCGTTGCTTCTCCTCAGCAGCTCATTGTCCTTAGACAGGGCTGCCGTGGATGAAGAGATAGGGCCGGCAGAAGTATGGAGTGGAGGAGGAGGAGGAGGTGGTGGTGGTGAGTCGATGACGGGGTAGAAGCTGTTGCGGGTGGCAGGGCGGTGGATCAACTCTCCTGAGACGGGTAGCGTAATGCTTGCTCGGGCCAGAAAGGGAAAGAAACTCTCTGGGCTGGTGCCAAGGGGCAAGTCAGAGTCAGGGCAGAAGGACGGTGCGTTATGAGGAGGTGCAGATTTCCGGCGACGGATCTCACACAGCAGATGCTTCTTGCCTCTCTGGAAGAACTCGTTAGCAAACTCCCATCGATCCGGGACTATCTTCCTAAAACCCTAGACAATCAGCCAAGACAGATATGTAAGTGAATCAACGGATAAGGAGGAATACCTATAAATATATATATATATATAGACACCATCTTTAGACAAAATTAACGCAGTTATCCCAACATCGATATATTTCCACNAATATATATTAGATGAATCTTGCGAATAAAGAGAATTTATGATTGAAATAATTTTATTCCGTCATTGGCCGAACTGCACAGCCACTGTATCGAGTGGGTAAAGACACACATTGACATGTCTCACTCGCTCTACCTCACCATGGTTTTCATGAACAAGAAATTGGGTCGCTTTCACATTGCCGAATTGCAAAGACAGGCAACCCAGAAGCATGCAGCGGCTCTGCTTGGCCCCGAACATTTCCCGTCTTTCCATTATCGATCATAAGAATTACGTCACTCGACACTTATCGAGGATAAGAAAAAATGTTCACTGTTGGAGAAAGTGGATTCTTGGTCTCTGGGTCTGTCTCGTGATCTTCTCTGTTTTAACACACTGTTCATTTTACTTAACATTTTTTTTTCCTTGCAAATGAAAGAGGTGCAACGATTCCGCTAACGAGCATCCAGCTTTATGTGATGTTGAATCATTTAATATTGGAAAAAAATTATCGCATCAACCCTAGATGTTGATTCTTTTCGGTATTAATTTCTAAAATTTTAATTTTGAATAAATTTGTCCTAAATATCATATTTGGCAACTAATTGGTTATTCTTATCCAACATGGCAATAATACGTCAGGTTAACAAGAATCTACGCGGCTATCCTCTATTTAATAGCACATCATGTTTATAACTTATACGAGTCATGGAGCAGAAATTCTAGTGCCGAATTAATTAAAATTTAACGATTTAAAAGGAGTTAAAATTTTAGAACTCCCAATAAATAATTTGGTGTGTGTGTATATGTATACATACATATATGTATGTCTCAAGAGCTGGTTTTTGACCCTAAATTAGCAACCATCGAGCCGAGGGCTCCTTCCATGTGGCTCAGGCCACGTACCCTCGTCGAATAATATATATTGATGAATACCAATATTGTTCCCAGTATTGAGATGATTTACAGGAACAGCAAAGGCAATAAGGAATCCGATGCACCACAGGCCACGGTAATTGGCGGAACCCAGAAAAAAATTCGAGAAATTCTATGTTTAATTCGGTATTTTTGAGCCATCAGTGGACACACTTACTATTCGATCGTATAATTAGCACATGATCTTCTGGGTTTATAATTCAGTTATTCTTGTTCGTTGATTCAGCGAACAACACCGAATTTCTTGGAGTTTCACAACGCCGAGGCCCAACTCCAACAGGCCCATACATGGGAGAGGCGAACTGCGTACCCTGCTGGGGTTCGGCTTGCTCGTCGAGAGAGAGTTTCAAAGCTGGTGCTGGTTCAGCCGGCTGCTGGGAAGGAGGTTCCTCAATTTAATAATTCCACGCAGATACCTTCGTCGTAACTCGCGAGTTTCAGTCTGTGCTTGGATCGATCATTGAACGACGAGCTAGCTCGCCCTCATGCACTGCTGCGCTTTCACCTCTCTCTTCCTTCTACGTTTTACAGAAGAGAGAAGTCAGTCCAACGGAAGATATACAGGAGAAGAGGAAGAAGCAAGTGCCATGCACAGGAGGAGATCGAATTGATATCCAGCTGGTGTCTTACCGATCGCGAGCTTGACACTCGACCCTTGACTATAGGCGAGTCGACGTCACAGCAATATGCCACGACACTACATATGACAGATTTTTCGGCGTGCCCATCTCTCTTGTTCTTTTGCGATTTTTTCTGTGTCTACAGAAGCGAATTCATTTTTACGACTTCTTGTGGGCACTGGCTGGGAAATGAGGTCAAGACTAGAAACCGCAATTCTTGAAATGATGGCTGAATTATTTGAGCTTTGCGGTCATGGAGACAGACTGGCTTAGTGCTACCATGGCATTATTGACTTAAAACTAACACATTTCGAATTCGATTTTTATTAGTAAGATTTTATGTGTCATTATATTTTAACTTATTCGTATTTTTCTACGGATCTCTTTTATCATTGAAAATAAATAAATATATAGGCAGAATTACTATAGAAATATGATATAATTATATTTTTTACACTTAAATTATATATATATATTTCAAAATAGATCTTTCAATCATATGTGTTTATTTCCATAACATATATGAGTTCTTATTTTGAACGGTTCGTTGATATGATATTTAACGGTATCATGTGATATGATATATCAATAGAATTTTCACTACCTCATCACGCTATGTCAGCCAAAATTTGCTATATCAGCAATTTATCAACATATCATTATATCATGTCAACAAATAATTGTCACGTTAGCACATTGTTAGATTTAATATTTAAGTATATTACAGAACCAAATATGTAAGACTAAAAGAACCGTATTAAAACATGTATGACTTAAGTGATAAAACAAGCAAATATATAGAATTTTATCTATAATTATCCGCACAATATATGTGTGTGTGATGATAGAACGCCACGTCGTTAATGTAAGTCGCACAATGGCCGGTTACGAGGTTATGATCCAGAAGTTCAACTTCCATCGACAGAGTTCGATATGCGCCATCTTCTCGGCCCTTCTGCCACTCTTTTACCGCCCAACGTTCAGGCTTTACTATAGTGCATGCCGACATCGATCGAGCCATCAGTCAACATATCCAAGAGTTGCTTGCTTCAACAATTCGACAATTCAACAAGACCAAGTATAAACATATGCATCGCATCGTAGGGCCAATATGAATGACATCGCTCCACATCGTTTAAGTGGCACCGTTCGAGCATTCCAATTTTCATTTTTCTTCTTCTTTTTGTCTCCTTCTTCCTTGTCGTGTCCCGTCTGGTGTTTTTGGATAATTGACCGACAGTTGGGGGAAAACGAGTGATTGAAATTTGAAACCCTCATCAAGCGGCGGCATGATGATGTCTCCTTTCCCTAATCATGTTGCTTGCTTTCTTTAATCTTATTCTCCTAAAAGAATAAAACTTATAACCAACCCACTAATTTAGTAAGATTTTCAATTTGAGATTTTTTTTCTAAATAAAAAATATTCATTCATGAGAGTTTTAACCCTCTTAATGAGTCAATCTAATTTAAATTTAAATTTTTTTACCATTGATTCCAATTTAGATTAGTTATAGCTATTAAATTATATATATATATATATATATATATCTTACACTTGAGTAGTTATGAGGTAATTAGGAGAATATTAGAAAGATGTAGCAAAGTTCTAATAAATAACGGGTACTGTATAATATATAGGATCGTTGAAGAACAATGTTAATTAATTTCTATTCATTCTAGGCTTTCTTTGACTGTGTGAAATGATAGTATCGTTGTCTGGCGGTCGGAGTAAATCGTTCAAAGACAGTTGGGGTTGTGATGAAAAGTTCTGATTCTATAGTCTTGAGTATTAAGAATCTTACTATCACTATGGCCCAAACTCTACACTCAATTCCAAAATAGAAAGTATATCCAATAGGATCCCGAATACCATGCGGAAAATAAAAATTGATGAAGCTTTTCTATCACTGTCCCGACCCCCATGATCCTCTCAATCAGCACCGAAAGTACTTTCGCAGATGAGAATGATTTTATATATACAAATTTAACTCATACGCATGCGACTGTCTTTCACATGTATGATATAAAACTGGTGGGCTACATTATCCAACTCTATCCTGCCCTTAAATGAACGCTGCAGCAAACGCGAATCATCCCCAAAAAGAGAGATCTAAATCCAAAGAATAATGATCGAGAAAGGAGAAGGCTAACATGTAGAAGGCGGCATTAGATTGAGCTGCAATTCGTCTTTGTTGAGGACCGTATAACGTGCCCTAGCGTTTCTCTCCGTGGAATCCATCATCGAGTCTGAAGAACACTCCAAGTGCAGCCTCTTCTTTGTCCCTGTTGAGATCTGAAGAGGCACGCCGAACAGCTTCGTCCCATTCCGAGCAGGCTCTTCAAGAACCGCTGATGGAGGAGCAAGTTGTGGTTTGTCCGTAGGGTTTGTAAAGACTGGATATTTATCACTGACACACTGCGACCGGACGTGGGACAAATTATCATAGTTGCTTGGAGGTACGGGTTTGACATGGTTTTGGACAAAGTATATAATGTCGTAATAGAGCTTCCTCATGTGGGCTAACTCGGACACAAGAATGTCGTTGCTTCTCCTCAGCAGCTCATTGTCCTTAGACAGGGCTGCCGTGGATGAAGAGATAGGGCCGGCAGAAGTATGGAGTGGAGGAGGAGGAGGAGGTGGTGGTGGTGAGTCGATGACGGGGTAGAAGCTGTTGCGGGTGGCAGGGCGGTGGATCAACTCTCCTGAGACGGGTAGCGTAATGCTTGCTCGGGCCAGAAAGGGAAAGAAACTCTCTGGGCTGGTGCCAAGGGGCAAGTCAGAGTCAGGGCAGAAGGACGGTGCGTTATGAGGAGGTGCAGATTTCCGGCGACGGATCTCACACAGCAGATGCTTCTTGCCTCTCTGGAAGAACTCGTTAGCAAACTCCCATCGATCCGGGACTATCTTCCTAAAACCCTAGACAATCAGCCAAGACAGATATGTAAGTGAATCAACGGATAAGGAGGAATACCTATAAATATATATATATATATAGACACCATCTTTAGACAAAATTAACGCAGTTATCCCAACATCGATATATTTCCACATTTTCCAATGAGTAATTAATTAGGGTTTTGGTATTATGCACTCACATATGTGTTGAGCTGGCGTATGAAGCTGGAGAAATTGTTATGCTTGAAGTATTTTGGCAGCAGATCTCGGGCAAACTCGGGGGGCCTCCACACGACGAAGGTCGTGTTGTCTTCTCCCCATGATACTACCCGGTCTGTGCTTGGATCATCCACGAGTTGGTACGTCTTTGTCAGGAACGGGGCTGGCACTGACCACTTCGGGAAATCTAGAGACAGCAGCAGCTCTTCACAAGAGTTGTCCACCATTAAAGCCATGGTAAGGAGACCTCTAGCTTGTCCTGTATGGTGAAGGAGAAGGAGAAGGAGCAGAAAATCCTGGAAGAAGGGAGAGAGGAAAGAGAGGTTGAGTTGCTCTTTGAATGTGTGTGTGTGTGTGCAAAACTGATGAGGGCTTTGTCTTTATTAATTATGTGGGTTCAAATATGATTACTTCATATGAAACACCTCTTTCATTTCACAATTATTCCAAATTCGAATTATATATATATAAAAAGAAAATTAACTCTTCAATAATGGTTGAAAATTACTCGAAATTGATGAGTTATAATTCATTGGATTCTTGGATATGATATGATTATAAAAATTAAAGAGAGTATTTAGGGTATTTGTTTTGATAATTTTTCTTTCTTTTGCATCCTCCTATATGTGGTAAAAAGAGGAGAATATATCTGTTCCTGTCTAGGACTATGAAAATTAATAGGGCTTTTCAAGGCAGACCCGTGAACACTACTCTCTCTCTCTCTCCCTCAGCCTGCTTTCCAATTTTCCATTCTGACATTCACCTTGGGCTCATCCCCGAGAAGACAGTGTGTCCAAGTACGTACGTAAAAGGAAATTATTAGATATAGACATGGAATCTATTACGATCTCGAAAGCTGCAGCTGTAAAGATCCAAATCCGGGAAATGTCACATTGGACGTTGTTTTGCATATGTGCAGGGGGAGTAATAAGAAGAGCCACAGCCACTAATGACACACTGATTTCCATCTATCTTGCCTCCGTACATATTTTCTTTACTAAGATATCGAGTTTGGGAGATGTTTTCTCGCTCGATTCAGAAGCTACGTATATGTACTCTTCACCTCACATGAAACGAGAGAGAGAGAGAGAGAGAGAGTCCTCTCTCTGTCGATTTACCTGCTCATGTTCTTTTGTATGTACCTTCTTCTCGTTTATCCCATGAAACCGAAACCAATGCACAAACACACAGTCTCCCATTCGAATCCTCTGTGTGTGTGTGTCTGGCACAGAGATTATATTATACATTTAGTATATGGAAAAGATTCACAGTTGGAAGAGTATCTCTTAGTAGGCCACTTGCTCGAGCATGAATCGATGAAAACCCCTTTGAATTTTTTGGAGGTGCTGCAGTGGCTGCAAACCGGAAAGCCATTTCTCTCTGTTAACGTGACGGCGTCATAAATGATCGGACTTTCTTCTCTTCTGCTTCCATCAGCTTCCCCACTCCGCTCTTTCCTTTTCCCTGATCAGATTGGCCCATATTCACTGCTTTCCACCACTGCCATCGTCTTCTCTGTTCCTGAAAAGATTCCAAAATTCCATGTCCTGTAGTAGAAAACATATGATCATGGGGCCATGCATGCATTATATATATAGAGACACACACACACACACACACACAATCGTACATAGGTTTTTGCAGTATAGATATATAGCTCTTTGGTGCCATCTATATGTGCATTGGCTCTCGAGCTTCAAGTTTTGGCTCTCTTCACATCTCACCTCCTTCCTTCCTTCTTATTTCACATCAGGCGAACGTTGAACTATCCTCCCCCTGAAAGCAATTGTGAATAGCTGATATATGAGCGTTAAACAGTTCATCAGCATCTTTTTGGTTACAAAAGCGCTTTTCGCCATGGCCTCCGAGGAGGGGGGAGGTGGTTATGTAAGAAGAATATAGGAGTGTCCCAGTCTTGAGAATTGTACACTAAACCCCTTCAATTTCAAATCGGTAATGTCACTAGCTACATCGAACCTTTCCCTTATGATTCATCAACTTTAGCTCCCAATGTTATCTGTAAGGTGGGTGGGCCAATAGAATTCGGATTCATACACGATGATGATTGCAACCTTTGTTCCCTCTTTCTCTAAAGCTACAAAAGCAGCAATGAAGTATTAGTCTCTCAATAGTGTGTACATACGGAGAGAATATTTTCCTTTTACCATATATATATATCATTTTTTATATAGTTTCACTGGAACCATATATATTCATGAGGGAAAGAGAGGACATATGGACCCCGGTGAAATATTTGGAAAATGATGAGTAATTATTGCCAGCAGATACTCAACTGATAATATGATCATGATTCTCATTATTATCGCCTCTTCACCTTATATAAAGTTAAAGAATATATCTTATGTAACGGTTATATCACGTGATATGTTGATATAGTGTAACCGTTCAATAATGATGCATTATTATAATATGATTATTGTATATAATACTTTCCCATAAAGTTGAATTGTCCTTAAGTCACCCACTTTCCCATAAATTTCTCCTTTTTTCCTATTGTTTTCCGGATTATAATGGTTGCACATAAGTTTAGAAAGGTGGGAAGAGGATAAGGATCCAATCGACACGAAATTCCACCTATGAAAATCAAAGTTAAAACATATGTATCATCGATCGATGGAGAACGATATCATCACTGCACCAGATTTCCCTGACCTAGGCTCTGTTATAACTCGGATGAAAAAGATCGTGGAACAAATGCAAGTTTAGATAAGTATAGGAAACATATAATAATAAATGGATACGGAGTATTTAACCGTTGAAAATGTCGAACTTACACCGTATACAACAATGCATTGCCATGGAAAAAAATGGTCAGAATTGACCGCAGCAGTCAAAACTATTTTAAGAAAGACCACAATCACATTAAGTAAATGATTGATTAGCTAATCATCTTTCGGCTAGCTTGTCTATTTGACCAGTTGGCCGATCAAATGAAGCTCTGCTTGAGCATATTTAGACGATTCCCCACTCCGTCAAATTGAATTTTTGCTGTTGTGAAAAGAATCTTTTCGTTACTGACATGCATATGATTGAACCCCTAAAAAGCTAATGTCCAATAAAAACACTAATAACATGCACCGATCCAATAATTGATGTGATAAAATACATTTTTCTCTTATGTCAATTATTCGAATCCAAATCTTATAGATAGAAAATTCAATGATATGGAGGGTCTTATTTTCTCTCGAGAGTTGAGCATGACGTACCGACATAAATCGGTCGAGGTGGTCAATTCGTCATCCTTTCCCCCTCAAGCGAGATTTCATAATATTACTCATAAAATGGATCGATCGTATTCAAATACGAGATAAATTGGTTTCGTGTGTGAGAAATCCTTTAGAGGGACCACGAAAGGCCCCATTCGACATGCCCATTACCCTCTTTTTCCCCCTCTCCTCTTCCTATCAATATCTCTTCTTTTCATAGTACCGATTTAACTATTTTTCTTCTCTCTCCCTTTTTCGGGATAATTTACGCAGTGAACATTGATATGATAAGGAGGGGTTCGACAGACGGAGGTGGATTCACTGCCGTTAATCATCGATCGAACGGCTCCCATTCGACCGTCACAGTCGAGACCCATCTGGTTTCCACTATCGTCTTCCACAATCATTTCATGCTTATGTACATGAACTGATGATCAAGACCCACGACCCACCTGATGTCTCCTCCAATAAAGTGTTCAAAAAATTGATTTTGTTTTTCAACAATATCATCATCTATCTGAAATTAATTAAGAGATTCAGCATGAACAGTTCCTCACTTCCCCTATCTTCGTCCTATGTTGTAGTAAACTCATGAATCTTCACTGTGAATAAGAAAAGAAAATTTTCAACCCTACTGGTCCCATGGAATTTATTGGGAAATTATATGGCGGCAATTGATCGTTAGGGCAATCCTTTTTCTTTCCCTCCTCTCTTGTTTTTGAGTTGGAGGGAATTCTTACTTTTCTATCATCAAACAATTAATTTGTGATGGGAAAACTAAAAAGGGGTTTGAATTCAGCCTAAAAATATGTCTTGCTTATAGTCTTTAACCCCGAAAATGGATGCGGTTGATAAGGAACAGCTAAACGTCATCGGATAGTGCTTAGGACAACTCCGGGGATGCGTAGGAGAAAAGATGCATGTCTTCTTAGTGAGGACATGCAATGGAAGTCCAAAATGTAAATGAGGACAGCATCTGATGAAGAAGGGTTGCAATGGGCAAAAACGAAAACTAAGAGGAGGGAAACCATGGGTTGGACATATGGCGGAAGAATCATCCCACAGAAGAAAGTGGAAGGAAAACAAAAAACAAAAGGGAGAACAAAAGTGGAAAACAGCCTTCCTTTTTTATTTTTTTAACTTTCAATAGAGAACACGGTTTTCCTTTTCCCCCAATAAAGGTGATTGGAAAAACTGCCAGTTAAAAGCTCTCTCTTACCCTAAAATGGAGACATCTGACACAACAAACACTGGCATGCATATGTGCATGTGTATATTCATGCACCCAAAGAGAGCTAGAGAGCTTTAGATGATTCCTTTTGAGGGATTAAAGAGAAAGGGGGTGGAAAAGTTCTCAACAGAGTGGAATTTACAGGGATTGATCAGACTGATCAGAGAGATGGTGGGAGAGGTGGAAGTGGAGGGTAGAATGATAGGGTTTTCAGCAGAATCGTACTGATGCATGAAGGGGTGCACAAACATATCGACTTTAGTTTCCTCTCTGTCATTGTCACCACATTTCTAGGGCAAAAAAGGGGCTCCTGATGAGCTGTTGGTATCAATCTTCTTCCCCTTAATTACCTTCCCTTTCAACTATTTTCTCCAACAACATCAAGCAAATCTTGTTCCTCGGGATTATTCCTGACGTGCCTGTGGAGGCCCTCCCTTGACACTGAAAGAAAACTTCAGAATATTCTTGACATGTCTGTGGCATATGTTTCTACTGGTCTTTCCCTTTGATTATCACTGAAAAATTGGGCCATCAGACCCACAAGTTGACAGTACTAACATAAATATAAGGGCTGCATGTTCATCAGTCATCGGCCTGAATGAAAAATAAAGGCCGAAACAACGACCAGCCTAATAAACACTTTAATCTTGGACCATGGACTCTGAGCATACGTGTAGGGTCCAGCAGATCCAAGGAATCATCTTGGACAATGGATTCTGCCCTTTAAGAAGATCAACGAGAACAATGAAATGGAGTTGAAGTGAAGAAGATTCCATCATCGTTGCAAGGGCAGCATCTAGTTCTTTGCGCTTCAAGAGGGGATGAGACGCGAGAGACTGACGTTCCATCATTTNGAGGGGATGAGACGCGAGAGACTGACGTTCCACGCAAAACTATAGCAGTACCACAACCTCATTCCCCAGCAGTCTCAACTTCATCCTCCGAGCACAAGGCATACTATATACCTCTCATCATTTATAGAAACGAAAAGACGTATATCTCATGCAACAGACTAGCTGGCAGAGAGCATATTAGAAGAGGGCAAGCTCCGAGATGACATTACTGATGCCATATGGCTTCTAAGATATGTTAATCCTTTACATGATATTTCCAGTTACATGAACACCTCCACGCCTGCAGACTTCAAGCATCGACACAGAGGGCAGAAACTAATCCTACTCTCACACTCCTTACACAGGCACAGATGCTTACAGGGCAATAGCAGCATGCAAACTCGACTGACACTGCAAAACTTGCATAACATCAGCTCTTTCTTCTCACCATTCTCTCTGCAGAGCAAGCGCAGATCTGTGGCACGGCCATTGCAGCAGGAAGCAGTATCATCAACCTCGCTCTCTCCACATCCTTCTTTACTGTCCCTACTCTGCGCCTGAATCCTTTGAAGGTTATAGTTGAGGGCAGAGATCATGTTCTCACTGTGTTGGGCTTCTTGTTGCCAAGCACCAGCTTCTACAGACAATTGTTCCACCTGTTGTTCAAGCTCCATGTTCTTCCTGTTTACTGTCTCAAGCTCAACTTCTTTCTCGCGGAGTTTCTGAAGGACCTTATTTTCCAATAAGGAAAGGTTCTGAAGCTGGGATGCTTGAATCTTGTCTAAGACATTCTGGCGCAACCGATCAGCCTAACAAATAAAAACGGTCAGATTCTCCCATAGCAGAAGGAAAATAAGAAAGAATGAATTAAGAGTAATGCCTATTGAATAGCCTTGGCAGTCAGAAAGAAAGACCAGAAGACAATGCACAGAGGTAAGTTTTTGAAAAGGATTTAGCAAGGCTGAAGCTTAACTAATACTTATCACTTGTAACATCTAGAATGGTACTAACACTGGAAAATGATTGAAGATTTCAAGTATGTGCGGAGCTACCAAGCCATTGGGGAAAAAATGAACATTGATTTGAGGCTAAAGTTTCAAGCACTAGTGGAGCAAACTTGCCACATGAAAGGAAGTTTGATTTGTCAAGAGGATAATGCACCAAAAGCTTCACCAAACAAAGCAAGGAATTGAACTTAATTTTGCTATATTATGCAGTGTTGACTTAGGGAATGTTGTTTCAACTTTCAACAAAACCAGATAGATCATCATCAAGCGACTGGAAAAATGTGACAGACTGCTAGTGAGAAATTCTACTCTATCCGCAGCACTCTCTCATACCATTGTCCCCCAACTAAGTTTTAACAATAACACTCCAAAGAAACTACCAGTGAATTTCTGCCCCAATCGAGAGATAAAATTGCAACTGGACGTAGTAGTTCTTAATCTAACAAATCACTGCCATCAGAATTTAGTATAAAATTTACAAAAAGAAAGTCATAATTCAAATATTTGCTATAAATGCTTCTCAGCACCCAAAATAACGATCAAATTCAGTGGAAAGACAATCACAGCAGATGAAAAGTCAAAACCTCAATTTTGAGAAATCTTTCAATCTCTGCATCCTGTTTGCGGAACTCGCAATCAACATCATCAAAGATGAGCGATAACAAAGCTGAGTCTCCTGAAGATGCGATCTTGTTATTATCAAAGGACAAACCCAGGCCTGTTGAGACAGATCGTGCTTGCAAGAAGTCAAGGGAAGATATCTGTGAAGTATTATCAAAGAAATCTTGCTCCTTTGGCTTTTTCCTTTTAGGTTCCAACCCGAAGTTGAATTGCAAATCAAGCCCACCATCAGTGCCATCTGCAACGGGTACGGGAACTGGAGCAAGCCCAATGACATTGACTAAACCAAAAACAGAACGCCAAATTAACTAAATCCGGAGCTAGTTAAATCAGAAGCAAGGCAACAAAGTTATACAAAAACACATGTGTTAGCAGCACGCACCACAACGAAAGTCCATTCATGCTGCAGGGTACAACAATTTAGCTTAAACAATCGAGAGAGAGAGAGAGAGTGCAGCAAAACTGAAGGAAAAATTAGAAATTTCATAAGTCGTGCAACCAACAAATTGCCATCTCAGTTTCATAGCTATCAAATATTTTATAGAAGCGGAGAATCAAAGGCAAGCCATTCTGGGGTCTTTACAAGGAGGGACGTATGGAGGATGCTGGGACTGATCTTGCAGATTGTTAGGAGCATAATAAGCCACTGGCTGCGACATCTGACCATCCATCGAACTCAAATTCCTGTAATTTAACAGGCAAAATCGAAAATTAAGATGACAACAATCAATTCCATGAAAGATCAGAGCACGATAACAGATCAATTTGAAAAAAAGCGCCCATGACATCAAATCACAAACACCTGAGCGGTTCAGACTGCTGCAGGTGAATCTGCGTCTGCGGATCGAATTGGTGCTGATGTGGAAACGTCATGGACGAGCAGTCTGGACGCTTAGGGTTTCCTTTTCAGACCAGCAAGCTCGTTGTCGTTGATGACGAAGATTAACCGAATTTCCGTGTCGGTCCTCAAAGTTTACCATAATCTGTGAGAAAAGTCCCTCATCTACAAACTAGGCCCGTAAATATCAAGCGGGCCCATTAGGCCAGAAAATATCATCTCACCTGGGGGCCCTGTTCAGTAAATTGAATTAATTGAATTTGAGGGCCCAAAATAAGAATCTGAAATGGATTTGAGCTATAATTATTTCCAAATTTTACGTATATCAAAAGTGGCTTGTTTGTTAGGATGATCAAGCAAGTTATTTCCTAGATGAAGTAAAATTCACTCAATCTCTTCATACTTAAGCATGCGTAGGAGACAAAAAATAATGCATATAACTGGTGCGGACACTCACATTTGATGCGGCCAACAATTCGGTTCCTATTTATTTATTTTTTGCTACCATAATGACTCAAATATTCAATTATTTACCATCATTTTCAGTACGTTAGTGAGACGATGGTTAATCTTTCCTACGTGGCGGCGTCTACCGTGTCTAGCGACACATCAGCAGCAACCACTAGAAATGTTTTTAAAATTTTTTTAATGGAAAAATTATGATGATTGTAAGAATGATAGGTGTTTAGGTCAGATCTATGACAAAACTGTTGGATTAAATAAATTATTATACTCTTATATTATTGCTATCTCCTACCACCACCTAATTTATGTCATAGATTATAGTATTTGGTTGCATGATTTTAATAGTCAAGTGCACATTCTCTTAAATAAATTTACCGTGATCATCAATTTCGAGCGGTACGATAACTGTGGAAATGGAGATTCTTGGAGCAAGTCGGTGGCTTGGCAGGTGACAATTATGTGTAAAGCAAAAACACACCGTTTGTTCTATTTTGGAAAATATATTTATGTCCTTTTTTTACATATAATATTTATTATTTAATAATATTTGTAAATAAGGAAGTAAAGAATAAATAACACAGAGAGAATGTGACCGGACCACCACCACTCACAAGTCACTACCGGATTCAACCCTTTCCCCACGCTCCACCGGCCATCTGGGGCGGCCAAAAGAGCCCGTCTCCACCGCAACTATATCCCTTGCCCGGTCAAGCACCTGTCCATCCAGCTGTCACTCCTCTCCTCCGATTTGTTCATCCACTTATATATAAAAGAAAACGATCCCTTAAATAATAAAAACTAAAACGAAAAATCGACTGTTTATCGGACTCATCAGTCGTATGTGCAAGATTTCCCGAGGGAGATCGGAGAGTTGAGCTTCTTCCGGTCGAAGTTGATGGAGCAGTCGATCCTCTTGTAGAACTTGGTCTTCACCAGCTTGCCCAGGATGTTGGCCCTCGACCGGACGACGAAGCTCAGCTTCAGCGGCACCGGCGCGGTCGTGGTCGTGTTCGTGTTTGTGGTTCCCGACGGGGTGGTGAGGCCGGACCCGCTGCCGTACAGAGGAATCTTGTCCCCGGTCACCGAAATCGACACGGTCCTCTGGCTCTTCCTCGATTGGTAGAACTTCTTGATCTGCAGAGCCCAATTTCCATTTGATCCCGATTAGCCCATGAAGAAACTAAAAATGCAAGCTTGATAGTTCGACCCGTTCCCTTTGAGTGGGACTATCGCTGGAAATCGGTCAATTGAGCAAGGGCTGTATGTTGCTTACAGCTCCTGTGGCGATTGTGAGCTGGGTGTAGGTCAGATCCACGGGGGATGAGGTGACGTGGACGCCGAAGAATGTGCCGGTGTTCCGGTAGACGAGCTTGACGGTGGAGTTGACGGTGATCATATCGGTCGTCACTCCCGTATCGTCCGATCCTGCCTGAACCGTCAACTGCTCGAATGTGATGCTCTGCCAAGTAACGAGAACAAACAAAATTAAGCAATTCTTAGAGAATTTTGTATCTGCAGTGAAGCCAAAGTCAAAGAGAATTCCTTAGATCTGAGGTGACTGAGCGGACCTTCATGGTGACCTTGGGCTTCTGTGGCTTACTCGCTCCCCACAAAATCAGAGAGAAGAACGAGAAAAGGACGAAGAATCCCACAACGAAGGCGAGGACGTAGCACCGTCGTGGGAGGCCCTTCTTGCGGCCCTCGTCCTCGAGTAACCCTTCCTCCTCGATGACGGCGCAATCATTCCACTGCTTGTCACCGCGGCCACCCTTCCGACCGCCGCGAGAGGCATTGTTGGGGTTGATCTTCCTGGAGCCGGGCTTGAGCGACCCGGAGAACCGGCTGGAGGAGGACTGCCGGGAGTGTCGGCCGACGGAAGAGTGGGAGTGGGGAGGGGAGGCGCTGGGGCTGAGGGCAGGCGTGGAGTGCAACGACGTCGCCGTCTTCTCCCCGTCGTGCGAATCACGGGACGGGCTCTGCACGTAGTACACCGGCCGCCGCGGCGACGAGGGTGCCAGGCTGGTCACCTCGGAGTCTGTCTTCGCATGCATCGCGGACAAAAACGCTTGATTCCTCTGTCCTCTCTCTCTCTCTAGCTTACAGGCGTGAGTGAGTGGGTTAAAGAGAGAAGGAGGGATAGTCGGTGGAGCAAGAGAGGGATGATAATGGAGAGAGTCAGAGACTCTGAAAAGTGGTGAGCAGCTGCGGAGAATAACAGGTGGGAATTGTCAATTGAGGACGAAGATGAGCGAGAAAGAATGGCGCTTACAGCCATATTACAGTTGGCAGCGCGTCGTCTGTCTTCTACTTTCCAGTAACATTAAAAAATATATATGTATTCACTTTTTTTTTTTCCTGGGAAGAAATTTACCCTTTTTAACTTAATTTAATACTCATATTCAATTTTTATAATTAAAAAAACTTTATTAGTAGGATATTTATATTTCAGTAGCTCAACGGCAACTCGTAGCTGTATTTTCAAGGATTTATTAAACATTTAAATGTCATATGTGTAGCTAAATTATATTAACTATTCATTAAATTAGAAACTTACCGGTTCAACCAGAATAATCCCTAGTACAATTGAAGAATCAAAAGCTAGCAAATTAAGAGGGGAAGTTGAGTATGCAATGCTGATACCCAATGAACCGACGGATATGGTCTACCTCTGAGTAAATAGCGAAAGCACAAATTCATTTCTTGTCGGAAAAATATAATTCGGTCCCATCACAGGACTCATGGGATTACATGGGATGTTAATTTGTCNCGAACCGACGGATATGGTCTACCACTGAGTAAATAGCAAAAGCACAAATTCATTTCTTATCAGAGAAATATAATTCAGTCCCCATCACACGACTCATGGGATTACATGGGATGTTAATTTGTCCCAATCGAGAGACAATATAAAACAGAGAGTCAATGTTTCGAGAATGTACAGCGGCAAATAAAATACTACGCATGTTTCGTGTCATAATGCCTATAGTTCAAGGATCAATGATTTTCTAGTGTCACCGCCTGTCGGTGGCATTGCTGCATTGAATTTTGAACAATTTTGGGCTTTTTTCCCATTTCAGATCCCTTGTATTTAAAATTTTAGTGTATTTTTTTAATGTTAGGTAGAAAATAAAATTTTTATAGAGTCATTTTATTCAAGAGAAA
>CXYZ01003051.1:878576-894750 GCA_900006705.1 Sonneratia caseolaris
CTGTCCTTGATAGGCGCACACGGGAGAAAAAAGGCATGGAGGCTGCAGCCCCGTGATCATCCTTCTCAACCAACCATTTTATACCCCGACATCAGTATCATATGTCATTTCGTCTGCATTCTATTTAGTATCAAGAATTTTGATGATTTTGATTAATTGAGAGGGATTAGTCAGAAGTGGGGTATGGGCATCCTAACGTAAAAAAATATTAAAAATTGTTTTTTTTTTCCATTTATAAGGATGGATTGATGTTAAATTTTGATTAAATGGAAGATGCCACCAGTTCTAACATGTAATTTTGCCTCTGGCTTTGCATGAAGGGCGAAGACGCCCCAAGATGGCTGCATCCCCTAGAGACAAATTGATGAATTAACCCCTTCTTTTCCCTTCATCGGGTTGCATTACTCATATCGAGAATCCCTATCACCGTCATCGGTTTAAGTTTGAGTCAAGCTGACTCACTGAAAGGAATCAATTTGTCCATAATACTCAAATTCAATTCATCCGGTTGCTTAAAAAGGGAAGAAAGGGATGTGATTTTTATTGTTTATTAATTTATTAAAATTGATGGACAATCATTATCTCATAATTTCCCTGCCTTATTCTTTTAATTTCTTTATTCTTACCTATGTACAATTACCAAAGAACTGCCAAATATGGTTGTAAACATCCATTCATGACAGAAATATTGTGGATTATTTATCAAATTTTTATGATTAGAATGTGGACCCTTTAATTTAGAAAGGGTAAAAAGAGGGGGAAAATCAATAAAATTAAAATATAAAATATTATCTACAAGAATTGAACATGTATTTGGATATTGGATCGTCCGTACCTCCAAGGTTTTTTATCTCTTTTTTTTGTCTATGAAATTTTATTTTACAAACTGTGTACCACTGGCACCTTCACGGGCCACAACATCACCCGATATCCCGTACCCAATTATTAGTCCCTTGTACGTGTGACAATTAATTCAGCAAAATATCAAATCATGATTGCTCTCAATCGGATGAGACAACCCTGCCACAATTAACTTCCCTGCTGTTTCCTTCGTTTGTTTTTTTTCCCCATTAGGTTTCGTAGAAGACAAATTAATCAGTGGTCCGTTGGTCCCGGCTAGCTGGGCAATGTTGTGGCCACTATCGGACTCCTAACCTCATACTTGCCCTCGCGGTCGGTCCAACTGACGTAACCCCAAGCCACCTGCTCCCTCATCTCCGCCGTCGGGCCTTCGATCATCAACTTGTAGCTCTGTTTCTCGTGCTTCACCTTGAAGACCAGCTCTTCCGGCTCGATGGAGATCTTGAAGCCCTTGATGGGCGTCACGGTCGCTCGATAGCTAGATGTTTCCTCCCCGACATTGGTCACTGTCCGATGGAATTCTCGAGCCATCGGGGTCGATTTTTTGCTCCTGTCCAACAAGGCGATGAAGGAAGGATAGTTCAGGTCCAAAGCGGGGTTGGAGCAGTTTATTGGTGATGACCTGGTGATGGTTTGGATTTGCTTGGTGGTGTAGTTAAGTGCACACAGGAGATTGTTGTAATCTTCCACGGTGGCATCGTAAACGAGCCCGGGATTCAATGCCTTGTTTGGGTCGATGTGGCCGGCTCCCATCGCGAGCGGAGTCGC
Source organism: Sonneratia caseolaris (assembly GCA_900006705.1). Taxonomy (NCBI): domain Eukaryota; kingdom Viridiplantae; phylum Streptophyta; class Magnoliopsida; order Myrtales; family Lythraceae; genus Sonneratia; species Sonneratia caseolaris. Next base: position 880,206 of record CXYZ01003051.1, read on the forward strand.
AGGTGATCTGCCGCCTTGCCCAAGGTCTCCTATTGGATTGTTTGTGTTGTCGGTCGTGTACGAGGTGGTCATCATTGCCGATCGTATGGCGGCTGGGCTCCATTCCGGCCGTGCAGCCCTGAGAAGAGCCGCAACTCCGGCCACGTGCGGGGTGGACATGGAAGTCCCGGACAACAAGTTGAACTTCGAGTAGAGGCTCTCGGAGCCCACCAGGGTGGTCGGAGAAATTTCCGGCCACGCGGCTAAGATCAGTGTGCCGGGTGCCAATACATCTGGCTTGAGAACGACCGGGCAGCTCGGGGATGGACCTCTCGAGCTGTAGCTGGCTACCCTTGGAGCTGGACGGCTGCCCCCAATGATTGTCTGCCCGAACTCCATGCTCCCCTCCGGCTGCCCCGAGGCTTTCCTTATGTAGTCCTTTACAATTTCCCCATTCTTCGGGTCCACGAAGATCGCCGGGAGCTGGCTCTCGATGTACAACTCAATGTCGGAGTTGTTCGTGATGAAAATCCCGCCAGAGACATTTGCAATTTGGATGTTATCAACCTGCTCGCCGAGTGTATTGTCCTTGTCCTCGCACACGACGATCTTGTGCCCGACCTGACTCAATGCAGTCGACTTGTTGCAGGCGTCCATGAATACGATCAGCGTCCGAGGCAAGTGTGGATTACCGGGAAATAGACTCGTACCCTCGACTCGAACGCCATCACCAAGAGTGATAGCTCCACTGTAATCTCGATCCATGTCTCCGGCGGCGACTGTGATGACCCAGGGGGTGCCATTGTGGAGGGTTCCATCGAAAGGGCCCTCATTCCCGGCAGAGGTTGAGACGAAGATGCCTTTCTCCACGGCTGCAAAAGTAGCTATGGCGACTGGGTCCAGATGCAATGCGGTGACGTCCAAGCCCAATGAGAGCGAAAGCACATCAACTCCGTCCGATATCGCCTGATCGACCGCAGCTATGACGTCCGATGTGAATCCTCCTTCGGGCCACAGGGCCTTGTACATGGCGACTCTAGCCCGAGGAGCCATTCCCCGAGCAATCCCCGAGGCATAGCCGAAGAAGGAAGCATCCTCCACATAGTTCCCGGCGGCGGTGGACGACGTGTGAGTCCCGTGCCCCTCGGTGTCCCGTGTGGAGTTCATCGAGAGAGTCAGGTTCGGATTTTTTGCCGTCAGCCCCTTGTTAAAGTACCGTGCGCCAATCAGCTTCTTGTTGCACATCGAGGCGTTGAACTGAGTCCCGACCTGGCATTCTCCTTTCCACCTCGATGGGATTTCATTCATCCCTGCATCTTTGAAGCTCGAGCTCTCCGGCCAGACCCCAGTGTCCACAAGCCCGATTATCACATCTTTGCCATAGCTCGAAGCGGGCCATGCCCCGGAGTCAGCGGTCAGGCCCAGGAAATGCGAGGAGTGCGTCGTGTCTGGCTTGACCGGTGAGTCCCGAACCGAAGAAATGTAGCCGGGAGAGTTCTTGATGGCCTCGAGCTCACGGGGAGAAAGATGAGCACTGAAACCTTGAATAGCATGAGCATAGCTGTAGATGAGCTTGGAATTGGACGGTGAAGAGCGGCTTCTTGTGGTTGCCGCTTCGGATAGAGACGATGAATCCAATACCGATTCAACCGTGGCCGAGTACCAGCTGTGGTGATCGGAGTAGATCTTCGGCATTAGCGACAGGTCCATGTGAACAATGTAATTGTCGGATTCACCCGAAACAATCACAGACAATAGGGCGAAATACACGAACGAAAAGAATAGTGCAGGGGAAGCCATGGAAGCTCGCTGGGTGATTGATGGAAAGTAGCAATGAGAGTAGAACAGAGACACGAATCATCCTTATATACGAGTCTTGGAACGTGGGACCCATGATGAATATCCCGCCAACGCACTTCATCTCGACAAGCAAGCTGCAACTCGCACATAATTTGTTCTTGGGTATTAATATTATCCACAAGATTAAATGTCTTCTCCTTGGGGGCACTTTTGGGTCGCACTTTCTCCTTCCATTGTTTGTGCCCTTCATCCCATATGAAGGTTTAATCCAACAAATTCCAATTCTTTTGACCTCTTACACGTGAACATCAAGAAGCAAGATAATTGACCAGGGCACGGAGTCACCGTCGAGGAAACTTCGACGTGAGTCGAAATTCTGGGCCCGACCCATGTGCAGTCCCAAAGCACGAAATGCTCCGCACATAGTGGGATTAACAGAGGGTCAGAGGGACATATCGCCCCCTTACACCACCCTAGAGACCGACCATGTGCGAGGGTCGGGTCGTCTAGTGACGCATTAGAGGGATCGAGTATCTTCTTTGCTGTCTGCTTAACGGCGGAGACAGAATTTGGGGTGTAATATTTACTCTTGCAACGCTCTCTAAATAAGCACATTCTCACTTAAGAAAAGAAAGTGGGGAAACCATTCCAGTATTTCTCATGTTGCGGGTCGTTCTTGCACAACCCGAGGATGATTCAAGTCGCCACAAGCGAGCAAGGTCAAAATCCCAGAATCTCTTGCAAGGAAAGGAGCTTTCACAATTTCCACTCCACTAAGTGAACAGATGGAATCACTCTCTTCCATTTCCAATTCTACACTCGGACAGAACAGATTGCATGCGTGAAAGGCTCTCAGACCTCTTTGATTTCACATTCGGGCACTCATAAGATTCTTTCATACGGCCGATTTGATAATGTTGTGCTGAATTAGATTGCCCGAAACTCATGCCATAAAGATTCGGCCTGGGTCCATCGATGGCCACCGCGGACTAAGTTAACGCGGCCGTGGTGCCACTGATCAGAACACGGTCCCACACTGGGGGTGATGCGCGTGCTTCCTCATCCCCTCTTTTCCCTGTCTTTGTTTGTTTGCCTTTTCTCTTTCCAATCAAACAGAGGATTGATACTTGCTATCCACGGCCAGACAGCAATACATCCCCGCTGAAGNGCCTTTTCTCTTTCCAATCAAACAGAGGATTGGTACTTGCCATCCACGACCAGACAGCAGCAATACATGCCCGCTGACGACGTTGAGGCTGCCCCTGACTTTAGGTAAGGTTCCCAAAGCGGAGGCGGATCCAAGAGTCGATGGAGGCGATATAGATCCTTGCATTCGATATATATATATATATATATGTAATATCATGTTATCTTGTTTCTAAATGATTAAAAAAATGCTATTTTTTTCTCTTATACCATCTAATTAAGTAAAAGTAGGTGCTGAGAATTTAACCCTATTTATCAAACAAATCTTTCGGAACTCCAATTGCGTATGATGAAGGTGAGAATAGATGAATTCGCCATGATTTCTTGTCGATTTGACGGGAACATTGTGCGCGACAGAAGCCCGCCAACAAGGAACCAAGGCCCAATCTGTATACATTTGGTCGACTCGCCAGGGGCGTGGACGAATGATCGAATTGACAAAGGTTCTACCACTATGACGTGGGGATCTTCTATGATCTAGCTATGTAATTCTCACCGGTTTAATCGACGGCTCACAATCAGTGGTGCGGACTCAAGAAAGAGAATCTAACGGCCGGGGCGCATTTTCCCTGCCTCACGAACCGTCTCTCCGGTCCGGTGACTGAACCGTACACTCTTCCTACGACCGTATCATCACGTTTCCATGATCGCACTCAATCTACTGATCCACCGCCACATTAATAATTTGATTGAGTCCGTCAATGTCATGAACCCAACTTGGTTGCTGATCTTGGATCCAATTTATTGCGTAGAGACATCAATTTTCACTTTAGCAAACATATATCTACCACGCAACCGAATAATTATTAAAGTTCAAATCAAAAGTGCAATTGATTATATTATTAAAAAGTAAAATTCCTCCCAATTTTGATTATTCTAAATGGGTGACCGGCCAAATATACATCTAAATTAGTGGGAAATAAGTAAAAAAGAGAGGCACGTTGTAAGTCTGCAACCCCGCCAAGTGATGAGCAGATGCAGTTTCACTCAAATTATTGATCAGGTATGGTCGAAATACAGCCCTCATCTGCCTAGACCTCATGGAACGCGCAGTTTGGCACCATTCGAGCCCACCTTGCTCGATACGTCACTCAAGCCTCCAATTATAATAAGAAAAGAAGATTTTTAGTTCTGAAAAAAGAAAAAGAATTTTTAAATCTTCGATGGCGGAATCCTTTTCTTTTAATGGACAGTTTGGTCCAGCGTCACTTCATTTCTGTGACAGCTCGATTATCAGTGGGAAGAAGAAAAAGATGAGATGGCCCGAAACTGGAATGCATATCTGATTTGACCTGACCGTAAGCGGTGGCCCAAAAATTATCCCTTGCCCATGTTCTCAACTCGCTTTATCAGACCGGACCAACACTGGATTAGTTCATCAATACTCGACTCACATAATAACATGACTTACATTAGTGTGGGGGAACATCTGCCCTCGACAGGTATGGATGAGCTGGATGCAGTTCCTCGTATTTGAGCTATCGGCACCATTGTCCAGACTCGTTGGTGCCGTGTAAAATTTTTCCAGTGGCCCTGTAAAAAGTTGGGCCCAAACACCGGCGATGACGCCACACTCCATTATGTTCTAAAATTGTCTTTATCGCCTCTTAAAAAAATTCCCCAATATCAAGAAATGTAACTAAGTCGGGCAGATCATATAAAACTAAAATTCCCTCAAAATAACTTTTTTCTTTAATTCTGAAAACTCGAATTTAATATCTTATTTAAGAGAAATGAATGTTAAAATATTTTAATTAATTTATAATTACGATAATATGAGATTTAAGCCCCAATAATAGGACATGCAACTTTCCAACTGTCAATACGAGAAAATTATAAAATTATAAAAATATTGAGTAATACAGCTTATCATTTTAGATTTTTATCTAAAGATGGATCATGTTATACTTCAATGTATTGCTCTCATGGGATTCCAGAAAGGAAACAAAAGTGGATCTTGAAATTTTCACGCGTTTACTTGTTTATTCGATTCCAAGTCTTCCCCAGACAACATCCTAACTAATGATTCAGTACGATCAGACCCCGTTTTCTCTCGACTTTGTAGGTGTCTCTTTCAGAGTCAAAATGATCGAAAGGGAAATTGCCAATTGCGGTTAATCTTTCCTTTCTTTCCTCCGTCACATTTGAATCGGTCCATCGTGAATGTCTCTGTGTGTGTGTGTGTGGAGTCTAGTCATTTTAGCCAGCCGGTAGAAGGGGACCGATTCTCACGACTCCTTAAACAACTACCCAACAAAAACACGTGTAAAGCTTAGTTTATTATAATTAACCAGGAAAAAAAAAAGATTAAAATTTTCTCTCCGCTGTCGATCTATTTAGTTAATGATCAGTGTATGCCGACAAGGTATGTCTGCCTGGCTTGCTTGTCGATAGTGACACGTAATGTTAAGCATCGTGCGTTTTAAGTCGCTGATCAGGAGAGGCAAGCCCTCCCTCGCGCTGTGCTATTACTATATTAATTACCATTCGGTGAATAACAGTGAGTAGAGTCCACAAAATGGGGGAAGAGAACGTAAGCGTAAGACCCACCGTCGATGGGTCCGAGGGGATATAGAGAAATGTGAGGAATTTAATCGGATTCTTCAACTAATAGTTGAGGTGCAGGGATGTCAATCATGTAGGGGGAACATATCAGTACGAGTTCCAGTTATTCGATTGATTAAGTCGATCCCTCTAGCTCGCCGGAGGCGGAACTGATATCTAGTTTTGGAACTTCACGGTTGGTGAGACGACGATCGGGCTCCTGACCTGGTATTTGCCTGCCCCATCGACCCAGACGAGTGAACCGAATGAGACCCTCCCCTTCCCATCTCTCCTGTACTTTATACTCACACCATAGCTTCGCTTCTCGTACTTCTGCCCGAATACCAACTCATCGGGCGAGACTTTAACCGTGGAGCCCTTCGGGGCCACCACCTCGACCGTGTACGTCGCAGGCCCGTTCCCAACGTTCGTCACGGTCCTCTGGAAATTCCGGACAATCGTCGTCCTCGTCTTGTTGCTGTAGAACGCGATGAACGATGGGTAGTTCAGGTCGGTGGAGGGTGCCGAGCAGTTGTGCTGGCCGCTCGATTGGGTGATGACCGAGATCTGTTTCCCGGTGAGGTTCATGGAGCAGAGGAGGTTCACGTAATCCTCCGGGCTCGCATCGTAGATCAAGCCCGGGTCCATCGCCCAGTTGGGGCGGATCTGGCCTGATCCCATCGCAAGCGGGGAAGCAGGCTCGAACTCCAGACCATTGTCCCGAATAGGGTTCATGGTGTTATCGTAAGGATCCGCGGTGGTCATCATCGCTGATCGGATGGCTGCCGGACTCCACTCCGGGTGGGTGGCTCTCAGGAGGGCAGCCACACCAGAGGCGTGAGGGCAGGCCATCGAAGTGCCCGAGATTATGTTAAACTTACTATGCAACAGCACATTCGTCCCGATCCGGGCTGTGTAGTCGTTAGGAATCCATGAAGCCAAGACCAACGAGCCGGGGGCCATTACATCTGGTTTTGGGATCCCAATGTCGTATGGCGAAGGCCCCCTCGAGGTGTAGAAAGCCGTGGCCGGGGCGGGCTTCGTCCCAACCACCGTCTGCTGGAACTTGATGCTGGCCACCGGTCTACGAGCTGTCCTCGCATAGTCGATCACGCGAGGACCATCTTTAGGGCTTATCACGACTCCAGGGCTGGGCATTCCTCCTAGTTCGAAGAGTTCATCATCGTCCGAGATGAAAATTGCTCCGGGGACATCTGATTTCGTGATGTAGTAGATCTGTTCGCTGACGGACCTGGTTTTCTCGCATATGATGATCCCGTAACCAGCTCGGGACAATGATCGGGTCGAATTGCAAGCCGAGAAGGTCTCATTGTAGATAAGCGGCAAGCTGTTGAGGTAGGCGCTGGCGGGAAACATCGTCCATCCAACAATGCTCTTACCGTTTCCTAGGACCAGTGTTCCTGCAAATGTTCGGTCAATGGTGCCCGCCGCAACGGTCATGACCCACGGGATCCCATTGTGAAGGGTCCCGAGATCGGGTCCACTGTTTCCAGCCGAGGACGAGACAATGACTCCCTTTGCCATGGCCCCAAAGGAGGCGATGGCGACCGGGTCCTCATATATCGGGACTCCGTCGAAGCCCATTGAGATGGAGATCACATCTACGCCGTCGACCACCGCCTGGTCCATCCCAGCAAGGACATCGGAAGCATACCGTCCCTCGTCCCAAAGGACCTTGTACATGGCGATCCTGGCCCGTGGAGCGATCCCCCGAGCCGTGCCCTCAGCATACCCAAAGAAGGATGCCCCGGTCACGTAGTTCCCAGCCGCAGTCGAGGATGTGTGTGTGCCATGTCCCATGGTGTCCCGAGCCGAGTTCATCGTGAGCTTGACCTTCGGGTTCGCCGCCTTGACGCCCTTGTTGAAGTACTTGGCCCCGATGAGCTTCGAGTTGCACATTGACGAGTTGAACTCCTGGCCCGGCTCACACATCCCCTTCCATCGGGCTGGAACGGGCCCCATGCCATCGTCCCTATAGCTCTCGCTCTCAGGCCACACCCCGGTGTCAATGACCCCAACAATGACGTCCTCACCGTAGCTGGAGGCAGGCCACACCCCCGAGGAAGGGCTGAGTCCGAGGAACTCAAAGGTGTGAGTCGTGTCGACGGTGACGGTCCGGTCGGGATAAGCTGAGACGAAGCCGGGAGATCTCTTGAGGGTCTCGAGCTCGGCGGGGGATACAACGGCGCTGAAGCCTTGAAGCACACTGTCATAGCTGTAGAGGAGGGACGGTGGGGACGACCGGGCATTAGCACCAGACGAGGCTGAGGTCAGCGAGGCGACCATCGACGAGTACCACTCGTGGTGGCTACTGAAAGCCTTCGGCATTAAGGATTTGTCCATGTGGACGATGTACGTCAATCGCTCCGCCGATGTGAACCCGAACGCATGTGAGGCGAGGAGGAAGGTGAAGGGGAGGAAGAGCAGAGTGAGATAATCAAACACCATTGCCATGTTTGATTCCTCAGGGAAGAAGAGGATGGGGCGTTTCAGTCTGATGCCTACTGGCTTATATGCAACACAATTGGATGTGAGGGGAAACTAAGTAGGGCGGGAAAGAAGAGAAGGAGACGAGGCTAAGTGGGTGCGGTTCTGCTAACATTCACTTAGAAAATCTCATGTTCGAGAGTCCCGTAAATAAAGTGAATATGCATTTGGGACATTTTACCCATCGATGGCCCGAGACCGAGCTCATTCCTGATCAATGGTCTTCCTTGTCTACAAAAAGTAATCCATTGCCGGGCAATCACTAATTTACGAGTGAAAAGGAAGGGGTTGATGGGAATTTCTGCGAAGAAGCTTTAGACGGGACCAAGTCAAGCAGAAGACTCCGAATAATTCTTAATGTCCTATGTATTTTTTTTCCTCAGTTACTTTTTTGCCTCTTAAATAATGGAAGCGACTAGTCACAGTCCGGGATCAGGTACGCCGCCCCGACTGCAAGGTGCTTCCAGCCGATTGGCAGTCCGACTACTTCCTCATCAATATCTGATTTGGATTATCGATAAATTAACGTAGTTATGACCAATCTTGTGCCTTCTTCGATATAAAGTTGGCGTCACGGGACCGAACCAAGCAGAAGAAGACTACAAATAATCGATCATCTCAGGTTTTTTTCTTCCCCTATAAGGCTTAGAAAATTCTTCCCTTCATTTTCCTTGAAACAGTGACATGACTATGAAGCGTTACAAGAAGGTGTAGAGTCACTGTGATGCAGATAAACGTGGATAAGACGTGAACTTAGGTCAAACTTGAACTTAGGGCAGACGTTTCCACCAGATGCTACGTGTGTGTACGTGGAAGAAATTGGACCCATAAATGGTCCACGCGTTCCGTCCGCTGGAATGAACTATTCCTTGGGTNGACGTTTCCACCAGATGCTACGTGTGTGTACGCGGAAGAAATTGGACCCATTATTTTGTGAAGTTGCTTATAAATGGTCCACACGTTCCGCCGCTTGAATGAACTATTCCTTGGATTTGGAAAAGGACATCTTGGAAACGTTGTTTTTAGCTCTGTATCATCCGTCTGTCTTGATGTTGTGTTGATCGTGGCATGGAAAACAACGGGACTGTTAATGAATTCCATTAATCAANTGTCTTGATGTTGTGTTGATCGTGGCATGGAAAACAACGGGATTGTTAATGAATTCCATTAGTCGATTCACATGCTGATTCCGATCTAATGAAGCAACTGCATACCCAATTCGATTCGTGGAAACCCGGGGAGAAGATCAGTGAATCATAGTGCTGCGGCTGCAAAGTGCAGAGCACCTGATGGTCGAGTCGAGATCTCACGGGAAATAGAAGAAAACAAAAGAGAGGCGATGAGCTTCACCTTGTACAAGATGGAGATTGCTACCGCTCCTCGGCTTCTCGCCTTGGCAGGATTGACTTGTTGCCCTGTGCACTGCTCTCCTACTCCGAAGCCACCAAGAAGAAAACGAGGCGGGCAGCAATGGCGGAATCGTGCTGAAGATATCTCTCGACCACACAGCATCACTCAGTAATAAACCCCGCAATTCCCGTTCAGAAACGATACCCAAGACGAAATCAAACTGGAAGTATCGATTAAACGTTGAGAAATTTTAAAAATGAAGACCCCACTTTGGATTTCGATTGTACAGAAATTTGATAGACTACAGAGCCAGACCTCTCCAGGAGGCCGATTATAATCATAATCTACCGGGCTTCCCCCGGAATTTGCCTATTAGAATCCCGAAGCTTATACGCATCACTCCCTTCACTCAACTTGCCAGTACCAGCATACACTGGTGCCGCATATCTGAAAGGAAAGATTGAATATACACTTGGTAATCCAATTTCATAGCAAGCGAAATACACTCGTTCCGATGAGATATGCAGTTCAAGGTTTAAACTTACCCCAAATCTGACACCTTCCCGACCCCAAGAGCTTCGCCAAGCCGAAATCTGATGCCTTCGGGTTCAGATGATTGTAGAGCAAATTGTCGCTCGATGCTGTATCTAGATGGACAACTTTTGCCTCCAGGCAGTCATGTAGGTAAAAGTTAATCTATACTTGTCACCACAAGAATTTTTGCAGAATTTTTCCTCATTTTCATAAAATCAAAATTTTCAAACCTATTATATAACATTATAATTAATATGTACAGTAACAATTTTCCACAATCTATCAACTTCTCACCATTACACAACAACACACACATTTTAATCCATAGTTATTGCCAAACGTTTCAAGTCATAACATTATATATATAACAGTATACTATTCGATACATACCATATTAACTGTTTGTCCTAGTTGATCCCCCAATCTAATTTGACTGTTACGCTCGATTGAGTGTCTTCCTTATCTGAAAAAAAATATTTGCAGAGGAGTATGAGCTGCAATTCAATAAATACATATTTCCAAAGTGAAATAATATTAGTTTAAGTATAGGTTCTTGCATAATTGTATTCATTATGCTAGATAGTCAAATAACTAGAATAGATGTTTATTAGCAACCTAACTAACTCCATACGACCTACATAATACATAATGCATGTAAACATTTATGACAAACAATAGCCATGGGGTTACACTATCTCTGCAACAGAGTTATAACGGTACCAATACTCCTCTCTCCCCATACGGTACCGTGACCCCGCACCTCAATCAATCTCATAATGTTCTCCTTCCCGTGCCCTTCACCTTCGCACGCAGTTGTGATGGTCGCCTATTATCCTTTGGCGGTAAAAGTGGATCCGTCGCTATCAAGTCTCTCTCTTTCTCTTACATCTCCTCTTTGGTCTTTGATTTTTCCGACCGGATCTGAAAAGGGGAGTTACCTCACATATTTCCGCTAGGGTCATAGATCTAGCGTCGCTCATGTCCCATGTTTATATCCTGCCAGGAACCCGCGGTAAATTAGTAATGCCCATTTCCATTTCGTCAATTTAGCTGTCACCATGGTTATGTACAAACAAAAACAGTAATACAAATCATGCATATATGTATGCATGTCCTACTACTATTATTACTTATCATTTTTCTATTCTCTTCATCACTTATTCGAAATATACGTACTCATTAGAAACAACAGTTACTTAGATATAACAAATAATTATTTCATAATTAACATTTACTAATTACTAATCATAAACATAGCATTTCACAATAGAAAAATATACTCACAACCCCTTAATTGACTAATCATGATGCGGAATCTTCGGGGTGAGTATCCTAGGTTTATTCGATACCTATCATTTGATTCATAGTAAAATTAATACATATCATATAATAATTTATACTTTAATTACATAAATAATCTTATCCCTAATATAAAGGATTTACACCCCACATAAACCCATCTCTTGCACCANAATCTTATCCCTAATATAAAGGATTTACACCCACATAAACCCATCTCTTGCACTAACTTCCATAGACAGATATATGTATACATACATATATATATATATATATATATAAAAGGTTAAAAAGGTGCCTAACCTAATTAGTTATATATATTGTTTCTTTATTATTATTTTCTTTGTAGACCTCAAGGAAGTGAAAGGAAAGCATTCCACGTGTGAAGTCTAACCAAGCAAAGCTATTCTCCTTTTTTTTCTTCTTTTTTTTTCATGAGAGGATAAGCCCCATTCTACCTAACCCATCAGAGGACCCGTCATTGACCTTCCTTTTCTCTTTTTTTTTTATTATTTTTCTTTTCCACGAGCTTCGTAGCTTGAGGTCCATTGAGCTCCATATTCACATCTCCACCCATCACCATACAACAAAAGAAGCCCCCTATACTCAAATCTAACAACTCCCCCCTACACCGCTTATTAAAAATACTAAATATATTCAAGCTCAAACTGAAAAAGATCATAATAAATTTAGCTACACTTACCTTAAATACACAAAATACAAACTGAAAACTCTACCATTTAGCTTCACTTCCTTCTCCTTAGCTCTGTCCGTTAACTCTCCCTCTCGCACGAAATGGGAACTATCCAGAAAATTGGAGAACAAAGGAGGAAGACGAAGGGTGGACTAGTGATTACAGGGGAATTAAATTGGGTGGTTGGGGGGAGATGAGAGGTGGCTAATGGGGGTTTAATATAGAAAAAGGAAAAATGGATTTATGGGATTAAAGTCCCCTTTTTTTCACGACTTACAATACTTTAGTTTCAGACATAAGCATGGAGTATAGGCTTTTGTGATAGACTTCTCCTTTGGTTTTCATATTTAGGCTTTGACTTTATCCCGTCCCTTTTTAAGTCGAGGTAAATTCACTTGCCCTTGGAAGAGAGAGAGAGAGAGAGAGAGAGAAGGAGGGCTAGCAATCTGCGTCTCTCTTATGGCTCCAATTTCGTTTCATGAGGGTCAAACTAGTGGGCGGTGGCAGAGTCTGCCCAGTAATCTGGTAACTTCTTTCCCGGGTGTATGCCTCACAGCGGCCCGGAGGCCAACTAAATGTTAATCTGAGCTATCCTCGGTTGAAGCTGTTCGTGAATACTATTTGCAACCCGAACCGTGAGAAGCCGAGGTCCTGCCATGAGAGGCATCCTTCCAATCAAGAAGTGCGATGCCCTCCACTACTTAAAAAGCATGTAAGTAGAGATGTTAAACGAGCTAAGTCGGCAGGGAACTAGCCTGTTCAAATCCAAAACCAGCCCAAACCTCCTCTAACATGGCACATAACTACTCTTATTGGTTAAGGAACAGTTGCGAGACAGATCAGAAATATAGGCCCGTTAAATTATAATCGGCTCAAACTGCTACCCTGCTGAACTAACCAGGAACTAGAATTGGCTCAGACTGTCAAAATCCTAAAAATAAGCGGTAAGATTTTGTTCGATCAATTTAAAAATTTAGNGTCTCTCTTATGGCTCCAATTTCGTTTCATGAGGGTCAAACTAGTGGGCGGTGGCAGAGTCTGCCCAGTAATCTGGTAACTTCTTTCCCGGGTGTATGCCTCACAGCGGCCCGGAGGCCAACTAAATGTTAATCTGAGCTATCCTCGGTTGAAGCTGTTTGTGAATACTATTTGCAACCCGAACCGTGAGAAGCCGAGGTCCTGCCATGAGAGGCATCCTTCCAATCAAGAAGTGCGATGCCCTCCACTACTTAAAAAGCATGTAAGTAGAGATGTTAAACGAGCTAAGTCGGCAGGGAACTAGCCTGTTCAAATCCAAAACCAGCCCAAACCTCCTCTAACATGGCACATAACTACTCTTATTGGTTAAGGAACAGTTGCGAGACAGATCAGAAATATAGGCCCGTTAAATTATAATCGGCTCAAACTGCTACCCTGCTGAACTAACCAGGAACTAGAATTGGCTCAGACTGTCAAAATCCTAAAAATAAGCGGTAAGATTTTGTTCGATCAATTTAAAAATTTAGAAATATATATTCCTTTAAAATATTTTTTAAAAAAAAGATGAATAGTTTATATGTCAAATTGACCCGACCGATGCATAACTCAGACCAACTTTCACGAATCCTATTCAAGTTCCAATTGGGCCAATTACGAGGGCACGAGCTAAGAAGTTCAAGGAGGCACTCAACAGGTTGGTTCACGAGCTCTTGGCAGAAAAACATTCATCATAGCCCATTGAAGGACATTCTTGTGAGCTGTAGAACCATGTCAATTTGATTCAAACTCAATAAAAGTTCTAGAAGCTTGCTGGCAGGTATAATTATTTAAGAAAACTTTCAAAACTATAACTATTTATGGAAACTTTCAAATTATGAAAGATTTATATTTTATGATATTATTTAAATATCTGGATATATCCTAAAATATCTTTACAATATAATATTATAGAATATATTGTACTATTTTAGGATATCATTTTCTAGGATATATTTTGGATATTTGATTTTTCCTTTTTATGTAACACTATAAATACCCCCTTGAGGTATTCAGCTTTGGACGAATTTTGGAGATACATTCTTAGTGGGAAATACATATTGCTCTTCTTGGTTATTGAGAAGACTTAGAACTTATCAAGTTATCTTGTGGCATTCTACAACCGGACTTATCACTTTAATTCTCTAGTTCGTGGGGATTCTTTGTGTGGCGTCCTCCTTGATCTGCAACTTTGGTTCTTACCTCGTTAGGTAATGGGTCAAAGTTCATTATTTTCAAACTTCTTTGCAGTTCTTAGGATTCTATTCCACGTTTGGTGTTGGGTCTTATTGCAAGTTGGTGCTGCTCTTATCATATTTGATATTAAGTTTCACTACGAGTTGGTAAGGATCACGTTAGTTGATATTAGAACTTTGAGTTCTAAGACAGGTTTTATCTATCCTTTTATTANTATATTTGATATTAAGTTTCACTATGAGTTGGTAAGGATCACGTTAGTTGGTAAGGATAACTTTGGGTTCTAAGACAGGTTTTATCTATCCTTTTATTATTATATCCTTTTCTTGATTTTTGGAATTCAATTCTCTTTCATCAATCTTGGATATGATTGAATCCCTCTTTGTTACAAATTCTTCTTTCTTCCTTTTGATCTTTCTT
>CXYZ01003051.1:903205-917720 GCA_900006705.1 Sonneratia caseolaris
TAATATAATATGTATATTATAATAAATTTTTATTTTTTTAATTTTAAGTCAACCGATTTTCTATCGGTTCAGTTAAGTTCACCAGTCGGATTGAGAACCGGCCGATTCAATAGAAGTTAACCTCTATTAAAGTGTAATTGGATTTTTTATGGAAACCGGACCGAGTGAGTGGTCAATTCTCAATAGAACCAATCAAACTGACCAGCTGATCTGATTTTTAAAATTATGCATCCAAGGAATTAATAAATAAATAAATAAATAATGAGCAAACAAAATTTTGCTGTGTGCAAATTGATGCCCTAAAATTTTGCCTCGAATTTTTAAGTTTCCTCTTTTTTAACTATATATATATGTGTGGATTTACCTGACAGTTTTAGTCTTAATCTCATGACAGCCATATCACATACACGGACTAATCTCAAGAACTTATCGGACCCAAAGCCACACAACAGGTTCCTGGTTCTTCTAGATATCTTGGGAGTAAGATACTTTCTAATCGCTTGTGTTCATACTTGATGAGTTCGATAATTTGAATAAACGGCGTGGATGACGAGCACCCCTCTTCCGATACCGGGGGACAATGCATGATGCCATTTCAGGTTGACAAGCCACCTTAAGGCAAATGATCCACCAAAGGCTGGTGCCGCAATAGCCTGCAAGACAAACTCATCTCACTCAAGAGGAGGCATCAAGCACAAACAATGAAAGTTCCAACTTCATTATCGGTACTGATGAGAATGAAGAAACTGACAATTCATCCTGACTCCAACATCCTCGGAAAGGAGTTGGGAGGCAAGCTGTCCTCAACAAGTGAGCATACATTCTCCGAAAGAGTTCAAGAGATAAATACAAATTTCTGCCTTATTCACGGACGCCATCCAACACGGCTGAAGCAGCTAATGATCACAAAAACTACAGTTGTATCAGTTCCCGGGTAACACATAATGCCAAGACTACCTCCAATTAGGAACCAGAACACCAGCACAACCTGAACGGAAGAAGAGATAAACGTTCCCTTCTGAATTGAGGTTTAGATGCAACTAGAGCAACAACTACCTCTGCAGGTCAAATGATCCAGCCAGGACATTTGTTAGAACAACATAACAGTACATTGCTTCAACCAACTATTCTTCAACGGGGCTCTTTATGGGTTTGGTCTGTCTTGATGGTAAATGTGATTGCCTTTCAGGTGTATTAGAATGTATACATATCCCTCTGTACGAATTGTTTGTAAGCTTTGATGACAACGGTCAATCCATGGAAGATTATGGGGCAGGAAGATCGTCCAACTCGATGTAATCTTCCTCTAATATTGACATGAGCTGCTGTACACCCACCAACGAATGCAGCGAAAGGAAAGGAATCAGAAAGAACCAAAGTTCTGACAATCGTTAACAATATCACAAAAAATGGAAGTTGGATAACTACTAAAAATCGAGTTTTTAACTTCTTCAAACTTGACAGCAAAATGATGCTCACACTTCGTTTCCTAAAATAGACCTAGTCTCTAAACAATTTTGTGAACACAAGGATCTTTAGATTGATACAGTAGTGACAACAGAGTCAGCATGATAATCCTCAGAACATTGAAGCCAAGATTGCCATGGACATGATAGAGTACACACATGTAGTATCCCTTTTGAACCAAATCACAGTCAGTATAGAATATTGCTTATTTCCAGAAGGCAGCCATTGAAAATTTTTCCACCTCCTATAAGACTCGAGAATTTATAAATTATATGGACCACCAAAAAATATTCCTGAACAACCTAAATCAGGTGGCCGTATCTTTGTCAATGACATGCACAAGCATATGAAACGCAGCGGCATTTGCACAGTAGTCATGAAGTACATCACATAAAATTGAAAGAAGAAATATCATTATGAAGATTCTTACGTGTCCTTTTCTTTTTTCTAGCTAGCTACATGATTGAAATGTAACGTACCCGTTCATCCAGCTGATTGTCCATATGGAACTGAGAGCCTGCCTCTGATACAGGCCCAGGTGCGACAGGACCGTTCAGCATAGAAACAACTGGCATTGGCCCTCTAGATATGTTGCAATCAATGGAGATGTTAATACTCAACTCTTCACGGAGATCAGGTACTTGTGGACCACTGTTATCGCCACGAGATCTCTGAACATTATTAGACCGGTCGTTTCCTCTGTTAGCCTTTACACATACTCGACATAAGACAAAAGATGCCTGCATAAACAAGAGAATCCTTAGGCATTCCATAATCGTTGCAGGAGAGATCTCTCTAACTTGGGAACTAGAAAGCAGCTCTTCAGTTCACTGACATGTAATCCCCTAAGGTGAACTTTTAACCACCTCATCACTGTACTCAACAAAATACTCTCCTGACATCATAACGTGATTGTCCCTCACAAATATGCAAGCAATAGTGGCATCAGAAGACACTCAAGCGGACATGAACATTACATAGGTTGATGAAATGACGGCGTAGTGCCACATGAGGATTGACCAAAACCTACAAAAATCATAAGCTTACCTATTGAACGTGTCCCAGAGATTAGCAGACAATGCCAAAGGTTGCAATTGAAACCCAAAAGGAAAGAAATGTCTATCAAGCTTAAACAATAATTTGCTCATTTCATCTGGCTATAAATGCTTGGCAACGCTGTTTCAATTCCTTAAAATCGAGGATCTTAAAGCACTGTGAGCTATAATTTTTCAGACGATCTACCAATCACATTCATTGGCAATCTTCTCCAAATACAGTGGCAGCAAAATATGAACTTTTGCACATATCATCATAATTCAAGAGAAAATTGGCATTATCCATTCAATCACTAGCAAGAAATAGTAAGAAACTTAGTACCCAATGGAGAGAATGCTTCCAATTGCCATGGAAGCGGCAAACTTGACGACGTTAAAAGAGAAGCAAAAGAGAAGTTCAGCCACTCACCGAGAAATGATCCGCTAGAGCATACTCAGACATGATCCAATCAGTCTTAATCGCAGTACCGGCAGAACTCCCCGCATAAAACACGAAACGAGTCCTTGTCCCCCAGACCGCATTTCCTCCACTCCCCCCGACCGTTACATCCTTCACACTGCCCCTTCTCCGCCAAAACCCGCCCCTCGTCTCCCGGTTTCGCCTCTCCGTCGAAGCGACCCCGAGGGTGTAGCAGTACCAGTGGCGCTTGCCCCCGCCGGGGCCGTACGGGAAGCAGTTGCGGTCGGGCAGCTCATGCGGGAAGTGGTTGTACAGGTCGAGCTCTTTGATCGCATTACAGAGATCATCGCGGCCAGGGTTCAGGTTCTTGTTCATGAGGTAGAACCCGAAGAGCTGGTCCTCAGATGGGCGGAACCGGAAGCCAGGAGGCAGAGCGAAAGCCGGCTGATCACCAGCATCAGGTTCTCCCATCGCGTCGATGGGAGATAACTGAGGGGTTATGGCTACAATTCTCGAGCTTATAGAGCTCAGAGCGATTGAGTTGGAGCACAGGACAGACCACGAAGTGGAGAAGAGCAGGGGAGGCTAGTGGACTCTGGCTGTGGGGGTTTAAGAAGCAGTGATGCGTCCTGGTGAAGCTTCCTCAAACTCTATTATCCTCCCTCTCGGGTGCACGTGTTTCCGTGCGCCCGCAGGCTTCTGTGAGGTAAAAAAAACACACACACACACACAAAAAAAATTACAGTCCGACCCATCTTATCCGTACTTTCTCATCAAATTCGATTATAACATGATCAGTTAAAATTTCCTCCCTGACATCCCACCCTCTCATTTGCTGTACGACGAAGTAGCATATCCCGGCCCCTGGATTCTTGTCCCCATACGTCACTGGAAAGGCAAATGTGAAAAGGGTCCACTTGTGCGCTCGACGGACTTCGACCCGATCCTCACGTCAAGTCGATGAGTTCTTCTGAATATGGTAATTATAACATATTTTGGTGAATTTTGGTTTGTTTTTTTTCCCTTAATTGTTTTTTTTTGAGGCACTTTGGTCGTGTATTTCTCTCAAATAATGAATGTTAATCCTCGTCAATTCCTAGAAAAGAACGGTATAAAGCCGCGTGAAAGGATTTAGCTGCCTTATCTGTTGTCGTGTGGCTTATATTACAGGTTGCAACCGGGAATAAAATGGCAATTCTCCATTTCAAATTCTTTCTGTATATATTTGGTACGTGAGTAGCTAGATTTCATTTCCCCTTAGTTGGACTCGTCCACCCAGAGAGCCATTAACTCCTCCCCTCGTTTTTGGGCGGCGTGGGTGGAGGAATCAAAAGTTGATTTCCCCAATTACTGCCATATAGGTTGATATGATTCTCTTTTATTTTAATAAAGGTAAAAAAAATCCATATCTATATTTATTATAATTTTAAAAATTAGACCGAATTGATTGGTTACCAATACAAGAAAGTTAATTTTGGTTAAACTAATTAATTCTTAGTCGAATTGGTAAATTTAAATAAATTTGTGAGAAAATTAATAAATTTTAAAATTAAAAAAAATAAAATTTATTATAATATACTTACCTTATTTTACTTAAATTTATATTTATATTTTATATTAAACTTTTATTTAACATAATTGTTATATTAATCGATTTTAAGGCGGGTGGTGTGAGCTTTTTCTTTTTATGGGCACGTTCATTTTCCGATTGATTCATCCCAAGTGGTATTGTACCATCATAAGTTTTCGTTACTTGTATAAACAAAATTAATATGTCGCATTAGACGACATGAAGGGAAAAAATAAATGTTGTGCTAGAATCGAACAATAGCGCATAATCGATGCTCAATTGAGATACGAAAAAAAAAAAACAACGGTTGTGTTAAATTTAAGAATGTTATCAGAACTTGCGTTTGATTGGAGTATTGGCCCTCTTTTTTTACCCTAAAATGCACGTACTTCAAGCATTATATATACTACATTTTCCCCTTCCTCGTCCCTATTCTCCTTCAGTGGCTGTGTCTCCTCCCTCCCGCCCCCATGGCCTCCCACCTTCTTCTTCTCTTTCCCCCTCCCCCACCACCACCACCACCACCAAGTCCTCTCCATGGTCACTCGCATCCTCATTCTCATCATCTTCCTCCACCTGGCAACCAGCCTCTCACGTTCCTCTTGGCTATGTTCCTCCTCTTTCCCTCGCTCTTCCTCCCCATCGCCACCCTCACGAGGGGAGGGAGAACGAACAGGAGGTGATGGTGGTGGCGGCAGCCATGGAGAAGGGAGAAGATGTACAACCATTAGAGGAGGAGGAGGAGGGGGAGGAAGATGCAGGTAATTTAACTTGTTTTTCCTCTTTATTATACAGAATGGTTCTTTTGTCCATTCCTCTTTTTCCTACTTTTGAACGTGACAAGATATAACTAAGCTTTCATATAGCTATCAACATAATAAGCAGAAAGGTTGAACATGCTTCAAGCGATCATGCCACCTACTCCTAATTATCGTCGCCAGTTTTTCGAGCTGAAATGCTGCGACCCACACTTCCCCCCGGATCGATCGCAGGAATTATGATTCTCCATGAATATCATTTTGTAGGTTCAGAGCGACAATTCCCACAGGAATTTTTGTTCCATACTGCACGAAGCAATAACCATCTGCTACAATACTGCAGCATTCACAATCTCGCGATTAGACGTACCAATGCGTTTTGAATACCAATAGCCAAGCCATGAACTTACGCCCTCGAGTAAAAATGGCTGTTCGCCATTAGTAGATTTTTGAGCTGATAGAGAAAACATCGGAGAAACGTGGAGACAGATGAAGTCTAAGCAAACATCCAACAATGCAAGAGAAGTGATAATCCAAATCTCACAGAGTTAGACACCAAACTAAACCAGACAATCTCCAATCCTACAAACGAAGTTTTTAAAACAAGCATTAACTAAGACTGCCATACGAAGTAACATTTAACGGTTCTAACCAAACAGATCCTTACCACGTCCACATAAAATAGTTGTTTAGAACATAAGTCACCGATCCAGTGTGCCCAACCACGGTAGCACAATCACGACACGAGGTTATCATTGAGTGAGAGAGCAGCCAACTGATCGACAGGGCTATTTGCCTGCTGTGGCTGGACTGCATTTCTGAGGACCTCCATTGCCTCCTCCACTTTGGCCTTCAGAGACTCAGGTGACTCCAGAAGGTGGAGAACCTCAGTCTGGTCCATTTCCAGGAGCATTCCAGTGACCTTTGCTGCATTGTCGTGCTCAAGCTGGTCCACTAGCGGGTATAAACTCTCTCCCAACATCTGTAAAGCATCAGAAGAGCAACACGGTAAAAGGAAGATCAAACCAGCATAATCTATGAGAATTCTACATCTCAAGTGCACTCTGATGAATCTCAACCAAAAGCACTGCCCATTATAGCAAAGTACAAAAGCACAGAGTAATGCCTCTTATTAATAATCAGATTGCCCCTGTTATATCAATACACCTCCCATGTGAGTACCGTATACTTGGGACTGTTGAAACAGAGAGAATGAAACCTTATTTTTTGCAAAAACAGACAACAAGCCTAGTCTGTCAAGCATAGCATCTGAATATTAGCACCAGCTAATACAGCCTCAGGGAACCTAGCTTAGAATATTTGAAAAACTGTTTGAATCATTCCATCATATCAGCATAAAACCAAAAGACATGAACCTCAGATATGATTAAAATTAGTATTGGCGACCCAACTGTGTACACTTTTCCATGCCAATCCTCAGAAAGCCTACCAAAACACAGTATTCTTACCCCAAAATAAAAATAAAAATAAAAATACACGTATGAAAGATACAAAATGAAAGGCTGAACAGGTGACTTACAGTTCTTTGCTGCTCAGGTGTTGCATTTGCAAGGGCAGTGGCAAGAGCAGGGATTGGCATGGACTGTCCTACAGCAGCATCATGCAGTGGATGGCCGCCCATATCAAAAGGAACAGAGAGCATGCTTCCCGCAACTCCAGGCATCGGGACTTCAGCCATGTTTCTACCAGGTGGGTATCGGTACATTCTTCCCCTTGGAACCATCTGTTTAAAGAATGGCAAAACCTTTTAATGCAAAAGAATGTTGATGAATTCAAAGAATGTTAATGCAACAAAAATTTAAATCTTGGACTGAACCTGTTGAGACATCAGAGGAATGGGCTGCTGGGTCTGTTGGACAGGACCTGTGCCCCTCCGGCCTCCAGATCTCTGACCCTGCTGGCCAGGCTGCACAAACGGAATGAATAAGTTATGCATGGGGCCTCCTCCTGGTCGCATTCCTGGAACAAGCTGCTGTTGATAACCAAATCCAGCCTGGTAAAAAAACAAAATAAATAAATGTACAACAATAGATTAGACAAAATAAACTTACACCCAAAAATAATAAAAAAGGAAGATAAGAAAGAAACAGAGAAATTCCATATGACCTATCCCTACAACTTGTTTTAGATAGCATTTGTTAGATAAGAGTCCCACGCATCAGCAAGTAGGAAAACAATTAGTCTGCAATTACAGATGCCAACATCAACTGTTTGCCTTATTCAGACTACTTACTTGTGGTGGAAATGCAGGAGGACCTTGGCCATATAAAAACTGCTGACCCAGACCTGGAGCGCCAGGAGGATACATAGGCACTCTGTGACCAACAGAAGGGGCCATACCAACAGGCCTCATCTGGGAAAATTGGGCCTGGATGGGCAATGAGGAGAATTTAATAACTTCATAGAACTCAAGAAATGAAGCCACAAGTTAGTCAAAACATCATTTTCAAATGCATCAATTTCTAGCAAAGAATCATTATCTAGTCAACATTTCAAGAGAAAAGATAAACCATTGTGAAGATACCAAACAAAAGCTCCTTAATATCCCCATATTATTGAAAATATAATCAATATCACAAGTTGATCATAGCGACAAAAGTATTAGAACATGTCATTCCCTGCAGATAATTCTAACAATATCAAATGAATACCCACAAGCTAGGCCCAAACTACACCAATAACAATATCTTCAAGAATGCAACAATCCAAACAAATGAACAAAGATAGATCATGTCCCAAGAAAATATTGTAACTTTAATAATCATCCAACCCTAGTAATAATATTCATATGTTACCTGCAATCTTGCCCTCCTTTCTTCCTTCCGCTGAGCAAGTGCAACATATAGAGGTTTGCTAATAACCATCTTATTAGCCATAGCAGACAGCTGTTGATAAATAAGTCAAATTAGTGATCATTTAATGTCCAGATATCTTGATTTTTCCAGCATAATAATTATTCACTATATTTTTAATGGATTTGAATATCCTGCAAAAGAGTGTCACATGATTTTCCTTTCTTGTTAGCAATTGATTTAATTTATGTCTCTTTATTTGCAATTGCTGTTTAAACCCAGATTTTTTATAAATTTTGGAACAATAATATGTTAGATGACTCACAGCACGAGATGCTTCATCAGGAGTTGAGAATGCCACAAATCCAGATCCCCTACTAATACCATTAGGGTCCCGCATAACCTGTACAAGAAGCAAATTCATACAACTGCAATGCAACTTGAGCAATCATATTGATGCAAAACATCGACATCTATTACCAACCTTGCAAGAGGTAATTGTGCCAAACTCAGAAAAGAGTTCCTTCAGTTTATCATCATCAATGCTATCATCCAAGTTTTTCACATACAAATTTAAACCCTGGTACTTGTCCACATTTTCCTTCATACTCTGCTCAAACTTTGCCTTAAGTTCAAGCTCTCTTTCAGATTTTTTCTGGGCTCTGCCCACATACCACTCCTTCTCATCAAATTTCTTCCCATTGAGAACCTCCACAGCTTTAGCAGCATCATCAGAATTTTCATAGTTAACAAACCCAAAGCATTTAGACTTTCCTTCTGCATCCCTCATCACCACAGCACTGGTTATTGTCCCATATTCACCAAAAATCCTTTTCAAATCCTCATCTGTAGCTGACTCAGACAAGTTCTTTACATATACATTATTGAATTTTGTCTTATTCAGAGCACTTTCTCTTTCTTGCTTGCGGAGAAAGTGCCCAACATATACCTGCCTATCATTTATCAGCATGCCATTCAGCTTATCTATCGCATTTTGGGCAGCCTCCTCATTATCAAACTGCACAAAACCGTAGCCTTTGGACTGGCCTTGAGTATCAGTAGCAACTTTGCAGGAAAGAATTTTTCCAAAAGAAGAAAATGTATCGTGTAATGCCTTGTGGTCAATCGACTTGTCCAGATTCTACAATGCCATCAGGAAAGACCTCAGTTGATATATGCAACTAAAATCAATGAAATTAAAATTTCAGAAGGATAAAAACCAATATAAAGGAATCACAATTACACAAAACTATAACACAAACAGTCATAAGGATACAATGTAAAGGAGTCACAATTATTCAAAACTATAACACAAACAGTACCAGAATGATTTCAACAATCTAATCCTGCAGAAGGCTTCAAAAGATGAAATAGACAAACCTACGGATGGAAATTCCCAAATTACCTTGATAAAAATATTACCGGTTCCACTTTTACGGATACTTGGATCCCGGTGTGAATACATGATGCGGATGGACTTTCTGTTGAGCGGTGTAAAGTTCAACACATCCAACGCCCTTGCCGCTGCATCAACAATTTGAAACATATCAAACAAACAGGATAGCTTAAAGATTGTGTCAAAGATGCAATTTTGAGCGGAAGAAAGAAATAAACGACAGCATTCTATAGCTCATGAGGAAATCTAAGCTGTACATTCTACGTCCTAAAAATAGCATACATCAAAATAAAATCAAAATCAAACAATAAAAATCATCACTTTCTATACAAAGAAGAATTGCATGGGTCTTGAGACCTTTCTCAAGCAAATATGGATAGAATTTCCTAAATGCACTTAGTGGCTTGTGGCAGTAACGTCAAAGACAGAGTCTCAGTCAGCTTATTTTACTGTTTTAATCCATTCCATCCAGAAGGGATGCATACTTTGGTTTACTTTTCGAAAACCTTGAAAGCACGCAATGACGGCAGACTAGGCAAGCTTAAAACAGGAATTCCCAAACCCAGGAAGCAGACCTTCAGAGCATATAATACTAACCATCCTGAGGGTTACTGTAGTTCACATAGCCATAGCCAAGAGAGCGCCGTGTGGTCAAGTCCCGGCAAACGCGGACAGAAACAACCTGACCAATCTGGCTGAACAGATCGTAAAGCTGCGAGTCACTCACATCGACATCCAGATCCCCGACGTAAAGCGACGTCGACAGGTACGGATTCACGCCTCCGGGCCCCGAAGCAGGCAGTCCGCTAGCACCATTAGCAGCTGCAGCAGCGTAATGCTGAACCTGAATCTGACCCATCGCTAAGCAGCCCCTACCCCCTAAAGACTCAACAAACGAACCCCTCCTCTTCTCCGACGAGATACTCCCTCTCCACCTATCGACGATCTAATATCAAAAACCTAATCAGACCCTCTTGATAGAACGATAACTGTAGTTTTTTTCTAGGAGGGGTTTATGGATACCGGAGAGGGAAAGCAATAAAATTGAATAGAATCGACGGAGCACCAGACGATTGGACGCAAAGAAGATAACGAAGGAGAAGAAGGAGAAGCGACAGAAATTTTTTGGGTGTTTTTACACGGTGGGAGGGCAGAAAGAACTGCACCGCAACCGACACAGGTGAGAGCCAGGACGCCTTATATAATCCACCAGGATTTCCCGGGGGAGCGAAACCCTAGCGGGAATGGGAAGAAGCGATACGGACCGTCGGATCATGCGGCTTGGGATGACGTGGGGTGATCGCGGGGCTTGGTCTGGAAGTTCGCGTAGGCCCGGAAAGGAGGTGGCGACATCTTTTATGCCCGGTCCCGCTGATCTGGTCAGGTCAGGTCACGTGTTCAGGTTCGGGATAATAGGGGCACGTGAGGTGACGAGGCGGATTCCTAGCCACGTCTGACTACCGCGTCAGCTGGGTCCGCACGTGCGGGGTGAGGGAATTAGTTTGATTTATTACCCGGTCAGGGCGGGAACTTTTCTCGGGATAGGGATAGCAACAGATAAGGAAAATCCGACCCAATCAGGAAACTAACCAACCACGAATCCAGCGGCAGGATTCCGTTCCTTCATTTTCCCCATTTATTATGTTTTAGTTTTTTTCAGGATTTTTTTAAATTTTATCGCTTCCTTATAAATTCAAGTGTAAATAAGAGACCTTAAATCCAACATTTACTAATATAAATTTGTGTATATCTCCTTATTTATTATTTAATTCTAATATCTTTAAAATTTATGAATATCTATCATAAAAAAATACACATTTAAAAATTCACTACAATGACGCAAAATAAAAACGAGTAAATCTTTGAAGAATACGGTAAGTTTATCAATGATTTTTATTTAATGAAAGAGTAAAAATACTGGTATGGATGAGATAAAGTAATATTACATAATGAAAAAGATCCAATTAAATGAATTAGCATAATATTTCACTAAAATTTTCTAATACAAGAAAATCACCATCGTGTCCTCGTAAATCCATCCATGTAGTAGATGAGCTCGAGCTGAGAAGCGAATCTCCTTGAACGAAAAGCGCCCGTTTTAGTTTTAAATTTTACGAGGAGAAAAGAACAATAGTATGATTTTGGGGAATGTGCTTTTGAACTCAGGATGAAGGACTGAGCATGGAAGGAGGAAAGGCTATGAATTCTCATCGTGGCGTCGACTGCTGATATCTTGTGAGGATCCGCGCATGGAGATGTTCCAAGTTGTTTGTTCAACGGCATCCGGTTGAACATAATAAGAAAGATTGTGATAATTTGCCGTAAGATTAGGAGTATATATTTGGTCAAATATTTCTTTTATATATATATATATATGATATTTTCTCAATATATATAAATAGGATGATCTCGGATTTATTAAATATAAAAATTTTGGCCTAAGACTATACTATTCCAATGATAATTTACTCATTAACTTAATTTAACANGCGGCTTGGGATGACGTGGGGTGATCGCGGGGCTTGGTCTGGAAGTTCGCGTAGGCCCGGAAAGGAGGTGGCGACATCTTTTATGCCCGGTCCCGCTGATCTGGTCAGGTCAGGTCACGTGTTCAGGTTCGGGATAATAGGGGCACGTGAGGTGACGAGGCGGATTCCTAGCCACGTCTGACTACCGCGTCAGCTGGGTCCGCACGTGCGGGGTGAGGGAATTAGTTTGATTTATTACCCGGTCAGGGCGGGAACTTTTCTCGGGATAGGGATAGCAACAGATAAGGAAAATCCGACCCAATCAGGAAACTAACCAACCACGAATCCAGCGGCAGGATTCCGTTCCTTCATTTTCCCCATTTATTATGTTTTAGTTTTTTTCAGGATTTTTTTAAATTTTATCGCTTCCTTATAAATTCAAGTGTAAATAAGAGACCTTAAATCCAATATTTACTAATATAAATTTTTGCATATCTCCTTATTTATTATTTAATTCTAATATCTTTAAAATTTATGAATATCTATCATAAAAAAATACACATTTAAAAATCACGCAAAATAAAAGCGAGTAAATCTTTGAAGAATACGGCAAGTTTATCAATGATTTTTATTTAATGAAAGAGTAAAAATACTGGTATGGATGAGATGAAGTAATATGACATAATGAAAAAAGATCCAATTAAATGAGTTAGCATAATATTTCACTAAAATTTTCTAATACAAGAAAATCACCATCGTGTCCTCGTAAATCCATCCATGTAGTAGATGAGCTCGAGTTGAGAAGCGAATCTCCTTGAACGAAAAGCGCCCGTTTTAGTTTTAAATTTTACGAGGAGAAAAGAACAATAGTATGATTTTGGGGAATGTGCTTTTGAACTCAGGATGAAGGACTGAGCATGGAAGGAGGAAAGGCTATGAATTCTCATCGTGGCGTCGACTGCTGATATCTTGTGAGGATCCGCGCATGGAGATGTTCCAAGTTGTTTGTTCAACGGCATCCGGTTGAACATAATAAGAAAGATTGTGATAATTTGCCGTAAGATTAGGAGTATATATTTGGTCAAATATTTCTTTTATATATATATATATATGATATTTTCTCAATATATATAAATAGGATGATCTCGGATTTATTAAATATAAAAATTTTGGCCTAAGACTATACTATTCCAATGATAATTTACTCATTAACTTAATTTAACAGTATTAAGAAAAGTAATTAAACGCTCATAATTTCCATCGGTCCGTCCAATGATTGGATAAGAAAATTTTCTCGAGCCCTAACCCCTCGTTTGGATCCAGGTTGAAGGAGGGGAAGGGAATGTATGGGAAATTTTAAATTATTTAATCATATTACCTATTTATAAGAGTTTTTAATTGAAATATATAATTTATTCGAAATTATTAAAAAAAATTAAAAAGGTTCCAGGAGAAGAATAGAGTTGAAAACTAGAAGCACTGAAATCTGGGTTTTCTTTTTTCTTGGCAACTTTAATGGCCGTCTAGTCTTCTCTTCTCAATTAACCCAAACAGATACGAAAGCCGCAGTCTCCGTCAAGCTGCCGCTGCCGGTGGTCGTGAAAAGTACCGGAGCTGTCCCCTTCCAGGACCCGAACGTCAGACACAGAGAACAATTGGGTATAAAAACGACAGGCGAGCCCACCACGGTACCGCCATTAATGTTCTGCACAAAACCCCGTCTCTCTAGAAGGGGTGACGACGACGTCAAAGATCGAAGTACATTTACATTCGTACTTGTCTCTGAAAATCTTCAGGCGATCCAATTCTCGCCATTGAATCGATAAATATCACTGTAATCAACATTAATTACGGCAATTATTAGTCTGATTTACGTCAATTTACTCATTTATTTACATTTTTTTAGTAGGAAAATTGACCGGCCATGATCTTCGTAATTCCAATTATGGCAACACCTCCCTCGGGTGCTTAGACATTGATATGAGGGATTCATATGGAAAGTTTATAGATATTGAGTATTCCCTTATTTGATTAAGAATTTACGAGGGTCATGAAATGTTACATTAATTAATTATAATTAACTCATCTGATGTAATAGTTAGAGATAATTAATTATAAACACTTCATTCTTTTGTCCTCCATAATTCGGTCCAAATAAGAGTTACATAGGTATTTCTTATCCCTTTATAATCCCCCACTCCCATCCCTTTCATAAACCACCCATAACCCTTCTCTCCAAATCCCTAAATCCGTCCGAATCCATCCTCTTCTCCTCATAAGGACGATATGGTCTACTACCTATCAAATATTTTAATTTTTTTTCGGTGACAAATAAGCCGAGTAGGCCTTGGAAATCATGAAATATGAAAACTATAAAGAGAGTACCACTAATTGGACAAGTGAAAAATAATATCATTATACTAAAATTTACTTATAATTTTTATTTATGATAATTAATGACGCTTTCTTATATTTATAGTTTTTAAAACCGTACCGGACTGAAAATCTGTGTGGGCATATATTCATGAGTCAAATCGTTAGTTCAATAAATTGAACAGCATATTTAATAAATAATATTACTGATAAAT
>CXYZ01003051.1:918004-934873 GCA_900006705.1 Sonneratia caseolaris
TATGATGATGATGATGATGATGAACGTCTATTTCTCTTTCCGACGATGACAGCAAAATCACCGAGACACCGACCAACCGACGCGTATTTTAATGAGGAAAGGACTGTCGGTTCGCTCATGTCAACGAGCAGTGAACGCCACAAAAAAAAACTTAACAAAATAATATATCCAGCATAAATTTTAATTTTAATTATATATTTATAGTAATATTATTCTTAATTTAATATTAAAAAATTTATTTTATATATAAAAAATTCGACCCTTTGTCTCGGAGGAGGATCAGGCTGGCTTCCTTTTTCGACGAGACGAACGGAGGTGCCCTTCCGTTGTTGAGGCTATAATTGCTACGTTGTTTTCCGAGAAGAATGCGATCCTATGATGCATCAAAGAATGTAATTGCCCATATATAATGATCTTTTCATGAATAAATTAAACACAAGAAATTTTTTTGAAAGGGACCCTCTAACCAACTCTCACATTTATCTTATTTGCGTGGTGATGATTGGTAACCCCTTCCATCAACAGAATTGCAAATTCAAGTTTTATTTAATATAAAATGCAATTTACCCCATCAATGCACTGAATATATTTCAATACGTATCTATTGATATTTAATAAGAATTTAAGTAACAGATGAGTTACATTGAAATTCTGGTGAACCCTCTCACATGGGTGGGTAGAAAAGCTTGACCAAGTGGAAAGACAATTGATTGGTCTAAGTTTGGAGCTATGGTAAATGAAATCCTATCTCGTCATTGATGGGACATAATTGATTCACACATAATCATTTCCCTGCTGCATATTCACGGCAGTCGTGGTGGATGAGGGTTTACTCGAGAGAGAAAACGGAAACCGCGCCGGCCGCTTTCCAGCCTCCGCTTGCCCTCTTGCTCGCTTCGAATCGATAGGGAGAAGGATTCCCCTGTTACCGATTTTCTAGTAAGTTTCATTTTCAATGTTGAGACGGAAGTAGGAGAAATTAATAAATAAAAGTTTTTTATTAGTATTTAATTTTTATAAATAGAAAAAAATTATATTATGTAAATTTTATTTATCAAATTCAATGATTTTCATGGTACTCGCAACCATGTCACTGTGACACGGTCCATTAATCTTTGTGCTGCCTCGCTTGAAACGGTCCATCTTTATGAGTTTCAGTCCCCGCTTGACTATAGAAGTTCTACCCTTCTCGTCTGTTCCTCTCTCTAATGGAGCCCTCATAGAAACTCAGAACCCTTTCCGCTCTAGATTTCTCCGGTCTGAATTAATCTAATAACTTCACCGTAGTCTGCTGATTATCTGATCATTAGCGAGGATCCGGAGATGCCTGAATGGACCAAATTAGCGCCCTTCGTGCTCTGTGTTTTCGGCCTTGTGGCCGGCATTGTACTCTTCACCTGGCGGTTCTGGTGCTTTAGGAGCCGGCCGAGGCCGGACCATTTTGACCTAACAGGCCGTGCAAGAGCCGGAGCTGATCATCACCAGGCCCTCCAAGAGGGCATCGCGAAGCTCCACCAGACAAGCAAACGCCACTCGCTCAACCTCAGCGACCGGCGATGGCCGGGGCACTACGCCTTCAGCGGGTCCCGCAGTGGAGGTATGCGGCAGGCGCCGCCTCTCTTCAGCTGGGCCGACCATCCGTCGCTCGTGACCGACGCGGTGGAGAATGGGTGGTCGGGTTTCGCATTCGTGACCCACGCGGAGATGCCGCAGCCCTCCCGATCGGCCCTGCTGGGGCTGTGCGGGGCAGCCGATATCGGCCTGGACCCGGGGCCTGATATCGGCTGGGAAGTCTGTCCGGGGTCGGCTGACTTCGTGCAAAAAATCCGGCTGAACCCCGGGATTAGAAGGGCGAACTCAGCCTCCACCGCCGGCAGTAATCATCATCACAACCATCGTCATCAGCCCTTCTCTGCTCTGTCTGTGATCAAAACCTCTCTGCCCTTGCCGGGTCCTCCGCTGGGCAATTCCTCTTTCCCTCAGGAAGCCTTCTTCGAGATCACGATCGTGGGTTTCAACGATCGCCATGAGTCGTCTGGTGGGAGAGTCAAGGAAGGCGAGAAGACGAAACTGATTCAGGAGAGCTCAAATTTGAGGTCCAATTCAGAATCCCTGGTCCATATCGTAAAGATTGATGAGTTGAGGCTCAATGTGAGGGATGACGGCAAAAGAGAGGCCGTGGCAGCGTCAGTTGGGCTCACAGTGGGCGGCGCTCTCCCCCTTAAACACCCAGGAAGCTACCCAGGTTCCATCGGGATCAACTCGACCGGTTCAGTATACATCGACGGTAAGTTAAAGATGTAATTTTTCGAAGGTACTCATCTTTTGCCTCGCTCGAGAAAATCTATAGGTCTAAAATGGGATTAAATATGGCAGAATAAAAATGACATGACATATGAAGTCCTATTCATGGACAAACCCAAAAAAATTTTGTCAGGTAATTGGACAATGAGACTGGACCCCTTCTCGTTGAGCCTTGATTCTTTTCCATTTTGGAGAAATTCCAAAGGTTTTTGTTTTTGTTATTTTGCTGTTGTTTTATAAGGTGTCAAATTCTATCCGATGAACAAGATGCCAAGTTGAGACAAAATGGTTTTGCGAATTGGCTTATTTTGGTTTCCATGGGACTGCATGACAAGTAGCCTCCCCAGTTTGTAAATTCTTTTATTAAAATTTTCGATCATCCTTTTTCATTAATTAAAGAATTAAAGAATTTCTTGTCATGTTAGGTTTGCTCTTTTATACTCTTCAACTTTGTGATTTTATTCTTTGTCTGTCTTCCATTGAATTTTGCCATCGATTTTTTCCTTTTTCCCCTCTCTAGATCCTTTCTTGGTGTTGATAGTTTACATTTGTCCTTAAAATTAAGCTATTGCCCACATTTGAGGATAATGGACCCTGAGACTTTAAGGAGGCTTTGCTCCCATTTTCATTTTGATCTCATGTGGTTTACTGATGACAATGGAAAATAGTGGCCAGTAGCTCATGAACTTCTAGTATACTGAGGAGGAATTTCCAACTTCTGTTAAAGGTCAATGTTGTGAAAAAGCCCATCTCTCGACATTGCCCGATACAAAATCTGAAATGTGGTCGTATTAAAAAAAAAAAAAAGAGTTAGTACCATTGATATTACTCTGAACAAAGACTAATTGTCTCAGTACATCCTTACCAGTAAAACTTTTTATACCTTCCTTCTGAAGTATTCAGGCTTATGTTCGAAAAAAAAGGTACTCTGATAAGTGTTATCCCCTTGTAAACTTGACCAATTGCTGAGTGCTCTGTTCAGTTTCAATGAATATCATGTGTATCAAATGTTTAAAACAATCCCCCTTTTCTCCTCAGTCGCTGCAATTAGATGTTTCCTAAAAGACTATGTTCCCTCTCTTGCAGGAGTCAAGCTTGTCTTCGAAACTGAGAAGATGGAATGGGGGATAGGCCGTAACAATGTAATAGGCTGCGGGTTCAACCCGGGGCAGAAGAAGGTGTTCTTCACGATGGGCTCAGACCTGCTGCATGTGATCCACTGCAAATCAGAGGAATTTGGGGCACCACTATACCCGACTCTTGCTGCAAACTCTGATATCATAGTCCTCGTGAACTTTGGGCAGTGCCCCTTCGAGTACACACCTGCAAACGCCCACAGGACCTCCAACCCTTGCTTCATTGGGCCGGTAGTGAGATCCTCTGCGGCAGCTCTGGGATATGAGGACAGCAAGGAGCTGTTCTCAATGGGGAGGATTGACTCTCAGTGGCTCAATTGGTCCATGTACAGAGGAAGCCAGAACAACAGCAGTATTGAGCTTGATGTGGAGTCTGAGGCTGATCTGTTTGAGATTGTTTTGGACAGCAGCAGTGGCAGGTCTCCAATTCCAAGCAGCGTAATAGCAGCAAAGAACATCAAAATACACTCGAGAGACTGATGATTAGATTGTGAAAACTCAGAGCTCTTTTTCTTTCTNAAGAACATCAAAATACACTCGAGAGACTGATGGTTGGATTGTGAAAACTCAGAACTCTTTTTCTTTTTTTTTTCCTTGCCCTTTTTCCCCGGCCTCTCCCTTGCATTTGTTCAATTTATTTATCATCCCAATGATTTTCGTAGCCATCGGTATCAGAGGAGAAGACCATGGAATCAATCTTCTGTACATATCCTTTATACAAATTTGTACATGCAACTTCTGGTCCAATTTTGCATACTGTATAGTTTTTTCTTTGGACATTATCATATAGATCTGCAGATGATCTGATATCTAACCCAAGAGACAATTCCTCCATGTATCCATCAATATTAAAAAGGATTCATAATATATATGAGTTGGCCAGTACTGTTCTTGATTGTGACATATATTCCCTAAGAATGAAATGGCGAACAGACATCCTTTAACCCCTCAACCAGTAAGGCCTCATCCACGCAATTCCCCATCATTGATATTCTCAAAACTTACCGACAGAGAAATAGAATACTAAACAACAATCACTTCAATTCTTGGCTGGAAAATCTACCCCTTGAAAGAACAAGAGTTTCGAATGATGGGACAATGAGGGAGTCAGATTCTCTTAAGCTGAGAAACTTGGCATAGTCAAGTTTTATATACTTGTATCGTGCAACAAAGAAGCTGCATGATCGGATAACCGTTCACTACAGCGTAGTCACTTTCATGGTCACCAAAGACTGGAGAAGTTCAGATTTCCTGACTAAATAGAGAGAGAAAAGTCACCACATCTATGACACTCCCAGCAAAATGACATCTCCGAAACACTTGCATTACATGTCTAAACGAGAGGTGGATATAGGTTCGCTTGCTGCCTCACCCTTTTCTTGTACTCTGCTGGATCCTACAAACCAAGAGGCAAGAGGCACTTCAAGAGTAAATCTGATAGCTCACATGCATACATAGAGTGGATACAAGAGCTAGTGCTGAAAACTTGTTACTGACCTGGATGAAGAGCTGATACCCATCAGTCTGTGCGGGATCCGCAGGATTTGGCTGGTCCAGCAGGTCCTGAATTCCCACTAGGATTTGCTTCACAGTGATAGCAGGTCTCCAGCCCTTGAAAGATGGAAAGGGAACAGTTAAGATCAAGGATGTTACCCAGTTGCCTATTTTAATCCTCATGAATGGCAGAATCATCAACTTACACTATCCTCATTGAGGATTGACAGGCACACGGTACCAGAAGGGTAGACATTGGGGTGGAAGAAACCTTGAGGAAACTTGCACTTTGGAGGTTTGCTCGGGTAATCCTCGGTGAAGTGGAGGGTAAGTGGAAAGTACCCACCTTCCCAGTCCGTCTACGGAAACAGAAAAAGAGTATCATAAGTTCTTGATTCATAATGCAGCCAATAGTCACTGGAGATTTCTTAACACAGTTAGATCGTTCAGATAAATAAATTCTTAATTCATAATGCAGTCAATAATCACTGGAAAATTCCTTATATAATTAGCTGCCTCATTCAGAAGATGATGAGACGATGAAGTAACGAAAACAGAATGACAGTACATGTCTTCAAGAATGAATCAAGCTTTCAGTATAAATTCCCTCTCCAAACTATAAGGTTATAAGAGGATCTTGAAAAACCAAAGTCAAACCACCCCACATTCACGGGAACTTCCAGTTAAACAGGAGGTCATTAGTTTTTATACTTGACCTTTAAATGGCAGATACAAGCCCATTGATCGACTTGGTCGAGTACATGGCATTTTCAACTAAAGCCCTAGAGGAGTATTGTCATATTACATCCTTGTTCTCCCTCTTTCTTTAAAACCGTGAACAAAGCAATGGATCACAAGCAGTGACAAGATCTAAGCTCTCCGATATTTGAGATCTAGCAAAATTGATTGAAGATCTGGGCTTCATAGTTTTAAACGACACAACATGGCAGGCACACACGGCCAGTCAAAAGATCGTGCTGCAAATCCTACTCCTGAACTTGTCAACACTAGTTGCAAATCCTACTGCTCGACACGTCTTCACGAAAGGCCATAGCGAAGTCAATAGCCAAAAGTCACCAACAAGAACCTAAAAGCTCTATCGTCACAGCAACGCCAACAGTACAATCCAAGGCCGATAGTGCATGTAACCGTGCAGATTAAGGAACAAAAGATCGAAACTTTCACCGAGGGACCGTAGTGATTATTCTGCGCGAACATATCGAGGAGTGATAGAGCAAGGACCAACCCCAGCCTTCCCAGGTATAATGCACTGCCAGACCATTAAATTGACGGACCCATCAGCAGCAGTCTCCGGCTTCGCGACAAAGCCCTAATTTTAAATCAAAAAAATCAAAATCAGCATCCGGAGATAAGAAGTAAAGGAGCGGAGTGGAAAATAGGAGGAATCAGTCGACTTGTCGGGAACCAGTAAGCAGTGGAGAAGGGGGAGAAGGGTACGGACGTGGGGGTGATTCTTGCGCCATGATTTCCGCTCCTCCGTCAGGCGGCCGCGCGCTATGCCTCCAGACATGTCTCCGCCCTGATCAGCGAGGCTTCAGCCTTAGCCGCCTCTTCTCTCTCTCTCTCTCTCTCTTCTTTTAAGATTATTAAACTAAGCGAAGTACGAGACACGCCCCATGTTTCCTTCTTCCTCGCAATTATCAGCTCAAATCATGGCTGACTAAATTTGGACTTGATTTCGAGGCTCCCACAGTTTCCTTTAACCAAATTTGGGATCTTGACTTAATCTCGCTATATTAGCCGTACTGTCATGTGCAAACTGGAGTCCACATTCCTACATGGTTCCAAATAAATCAGTGAAACTCTCCACTCCTAACCAGAGCCCACCATATATATAGGGTGAGCTGATCTTGAACCGTCGGCATCAAATCGCTGCCCTCTATGCACACCGCACATGATGTACTAAATCATACACACAACATAGGATCCCAAGGCAACAAGATGAAGCATAGATCAACTTCTTGCTATAGGTCAATCACTGATATAATTTCTATGTCATAAAAATAAGTCTCAAATTTACAATACAAGAGAGCTGACAACAGGGAAGAAGGCTGGAAGCTAAGAGATTGTCCCATTGCTGTTGTGTAGGTCCAAGTCATGATCACCCTCCACAGCGCCCTCTTTAATCTCCTGCAACATCTTCAATACCTGCCACATAGTGGGCCTCTGCTCTGGCAACCTCAGCCTACATTCTAAGGCCACCTCGAGGAGCATCCCTAGCCGCTCGTCCCCTCTCACCCCATCATCCTCCCTCATCGACCTCACCCAGCCCATAGCCTCCACTGCCGCCACATCCACATTCGGGTGCTGGGACGGGGGCTTGCTGGTCAGGAGCTCCAGCAGCAGGGTACCAAATGCATAGACATCCGACTTGGTGGTGGGCAGGGACCTGGCCGAGTGGCTCTGGGTCTCTGGAGCCTTATATGCCAGATGATTGGGGTCATTGTCCTGATCAGACAGTGGATGGTTGGGCAGGAGGAGGGCGGTGAGGCAATAGTCTGAAACACAGGCCTCAAAGTCAGGGCCGAGTAGGACGTTGGAGGACTTGAGGTTGCCGTGCACAAGCCGCCACGCCTGGTGGATGTAGGATAATCCTTGGGCTACATCCTCTGCTATCTTCAGGCAAGATGTCCAGTGGAGCGGCTTTGCCCGTGTCGATTTAGAACCTGAGCATGAGCAACAACTTATACATTAATTTTCTTTTTCACATCATCTTTCAAAAAGAACTATGTACTAGAGAGCCCGCATCAGTTGGCTTCTATACAGATCAAAGACATTGCAAGTCCCAGAAGTTATCGAATCACTTAGCTTCCTGGTTCTTACAACTTCCTAAGGCATCTATCATCATCAGACACTTCCTAATTACTTGATCCAACTGTGCAAACCCGTACTGTTAACATATACCACTAGAAGAACTCAGTTGCTCAAATAGCCAAGAGATTGATATCGATTGCAGCAAAAGTCCACAGCATGAAACATTGGAAAAGCGAAGGAAAAGGAAAGATGATGGAAACAAAGCTCTGCAGGCAACTGAGCCAAGTGATCATAAAGGGAAAGAGAGAAAGGAATGATGTTTGGGTTCAATGCCAAGTTAGTGGACTTCGTGTCCACAGGCATCCGTTGAAATGTAACTTGAAAAAAAATAAAAATAGAGGGGAAGGAAAAAGAGGGGACATGTGCCCGGAGAATGGGCCATCTTGCCCAGAAATTTTGACAGAACAGGGGCCCATGCTCACTGTCGCACGGCCCCACGAGTCTCAATCAAAATCATTCAGCTGTTGTGCCGAAAACAATGGTAACATCTGCTGCACTGTGACTTCTAGTCCCAGAAATATCAGGAAAAAGCTTGCACATAATAACCAAGGGGATCTCCTATCATGCACTGGACCTTTACTTCCTATTCAAAAGTCAGAGGATCGTCCCGACAGTTTAAGTTCATCTAACAACAGTAATCCTCGGGAGCAAGTGATGGTGACCCCAAAGGATTCAGCCAAAGTATAAGAGAATGATTGATCCTAATGTTCTACATGAGAGTCATACTTTCATCTAAGACATGATTGATGTATTTTAAACCATATTAATATTAATATCTTTGACAAAGACAAGATATCCAAAATTTTAATGAATCATAACTAATTCAGATCTAATCTATAATTGCCTCATGAAAAGGAAAAATTCACCAATTATGTATTTTCTTCATTTACAAAAAAACTTGGATTATAAGCTTATTTAAAGGAAAAAAAGGATCAAACCCTTTGCTCTTTCCTTCTAACAAGAATCTCGTACGCATGGGAGAGATGCTGTCCTTGGGCATCATTAGTATAATCAGTCTTACCAAAAGATTAATTAAACTAATCAATCATAAATACTTACATCTATGTAAACAAATCATTTAGAAATATGATTATGCATAATATACTATCAATTTCAATTCCCAAAAGACTCAGCCAGCGAGATTCCCGGCGTGGAAGGGAAGAAACAGATACCCACAAATCTATGTCCTATTGAGCAGTAATATTATATGACCAATTAATTTATTCACTTCATTTCCTTTACTAAAGCTCTATAGTTCGGCCCTTACGTGTCATAAAGATGAAATTTTTAAGGAGAGAATGTTGAATAAACTTGAATGAATTCATATGACAATTTCGAAACTTAATAATGCTCATCTCCCCGCGAGTTTACCCCTTCTACGGGACCAATAATGGAAGGTCTAAATCTTGGTGCATAAGCTATGCAGATACTTTTGATTAAGATCGTGACATATTGTCCTAATATTCGGATAGATGAAGTGACATATCTAAGATGATTTTATCCGGTGTACCACAATGATTCGGACGGGCGAATAAGAGCATCAAAATTCAAAAAGAGTGAGGTGAAAGACATTAGATTTGGTAGAATTTTAAGCGTAAGTGCGTACCATGGATGAGCGAGAATAGGCTGCCGTTGGGCTGGTAGTCGTAGACGAGGAGCCTCTCTTCCTTGGCCTGAAGATAGGACCTGAGAGGGACCAGGTTCGGGTGACGGAGCCCGCCCACCGCCTCCATGTGGCCCTCGAACGCCTCCCTGCTCACTCCGGCCATCTTCCCGGAATCGAGTCTCTTCACGCACAAGATTAGGCGGGTGTCTAGCACAGCCTTGTACGTGGTCCCAACGGTCCCCCTTCCCAGCAACTCCGCCGACGCCCTCATCAGCTGATCCAGCGTGTACAGATGGGCCTCCCCAGCGCAGAATAACAGGCTCCCGCTCCTCCCCGCCCCGGGCCCCGCCTGCGTCTGCATCATCCCTTCCTGCACCCTTTTCACCTTCTCCTCCAGCTCGGCCTCCTGCTCCGCCCGAACTATTGCCGCCTCTTGGGCCTCTGCAGCCACGTAGTCCGTGTCGTGGCCCTGTATCCTCTCATGAGACCTCCTCCTCTGCCTCCTCAACGCCAGCACGAAGCAGAGGATCGACCCCACCAGGACGAGGACCCCACAAGAGAACCCAAAAATGAGTGGAGTCCGCTTGTGGTCGTTCCGCGAGGGCGGGCTGGTGAGGTTCACCCCATGGAGCTCCGCGCTCTGCCCCGTTGACACTGGCCCTGGTGGCGGGGCTGCCATCACCGGAGACGAGGATCTAAAGAATGGCGGCCCCGGGCGGCATTCCTTGTGCACGATCTCGCCACATAGCCCCGGGTTCGGCAGATAAGAAGACGGCCCAAAACGGGACAGGACCGGGGTCACCGGGATCGCTCCGGCTAGGTCGTTTCCGGAAGCGTTGAATGTCTGGAGCGAGGACTGGTTAAGTGGCGGGATAGTCCCATTGAACCGGTTCCATTCTAGCCGGAGGTAGTTCAGCCGGTCTAGCTTGATCAATGAGAGGGGGAGCGGCCCGGTGAGGTTGTTGTAGGAGAGATCGACTGTCCTGATA
Source organism: Sonneratia caseolaris (assembly GCA_900006705.1). Taxonomy (NCBI): domain Eukaryota; kingdom Viridiplantae; phylum Streptophyta; class Magnoliopsida; order Myrtales; family Lythraceae; genus Sonneratia; species Sonneratia caseolaris. The sequence goes on from CXYZ01003051.1 coordinate 928,369, forward strand.
CGGTGAAGGAAGAAGATCGACGGCGGAAAGGGGCCAGAGAAGTTGTTATGGTCGAGGAAGAGGGTCTTTAGGTTAATGAGGGCAGAGAGGTCGGGGACGGGCCCGGAGAGGGAGTTGTTCTGCAGGCTGAGAACCCGTAACTGGTCGAGTCGACTCAGTGACCCGGGCGCGACAACGCCTCCGAGATCGAATCCCTCGACGACGAGTCGGACCACACGGCCCTGAAGGCATGTGACGCCCGCCCACTTGCAGTAACTGAGACTGCCATTAGAAGAGAACGGGAGTTTCCCTTTTAAATCCGCTTTCGACTTGAGCAGCAACAGGGCCGCCGCGTCGGAGGGAATCCGACCGCTCAACCCAGAAGAGACTGAGACAGTAAGAGAAAGGAGGAGGAGAGCAAAGCGGAATGGTTGATCCCTCCCCGGCATTGCTAGAGTTACATGAGATTCGCCAGCTGAGCGCTGCTTCTCGCGTCGTCTTCCTCCCGGCCTGCTACGCTGAGGAGGAAATCTATCAATCATCTACACGACGACACGACCAGTCCATTTCGCTTCCTTCTTTACAGATAGTAAAGGCATGAGAGAGAGAGGTGAAGAGACGGCAGAGAAGGGGTTAGCGCAGAGGGGAGAAGGTGGGGACTGGATACTGTAGATGGAGAGGAATGCAAGCTCAGAGTCACGTGCAATGGTTGCAGAGTTGCAGTAAAATATATACATACATATATATATATATACACATATATCCGATTTTCAAAAAGAAAACCACTATTACCTTAAAAATAATAGAAATTAAAGAAATAAAAGAGTATAGAGCTCTCAGCATGCTACCCCTACTCCTAGCACTATCAGANAAAATAATAGAAATTAAAGAAATAAAAGAGTACAGAGTTCTTACTCCTAGCACTATCATACGGCAGTTTTGCTCTGCGCCTCTGCTAGAGGTTAAGTGCCCAGCAGAGAGGCTGAGAGAGGCTTAAGAGGTGAAATCAGGAGTAAGATAATTTAATGAAAAAAATAAATAAAATTAACCGAAATTTATATGTACGGCGATATGCCCGGCCGCTTGAATCCCATAGGCATTGTGTAGTGTAGTGTATCTCTTGGAGCTTTCACTCACCTCTTTGTTTGGCTGGAGGTGAATGCAGAAGAACATATAGTCAGACAACTCAATCCAAACAAGGGGTCAGGGAAGAGAGGGCAGGCGAGCGGCCAGGTTAGTTCCGCTTTTACCGCTCGTACTTTTTGCTGGGGAAATTTAAAATTGGGTAGGCTTTTCTCGTGTCCATCGGACGGTGCCGACATGTGAACTCACAGTGCTGTGTTGTCGGCCAGAAGAGAAAGGACCCAACAGCTATTGCCATGGCCACGGCCACGGCCACGGCCACGGCCAAGGGCTACATTCGCCCGGAAGTCTCAGGACTATAACTACAGAGTGGCTGGCCGCCCGGCCCTCCCAGCGGCTCATGAATTACCCTGTGAATTACGAATTTATTGATGATCCGTGTTCTATGCCGACTCCTCAGGCCACCATGAGAACCGCAGTATATCCATCGGGATTCTGGAAAGTTATTGCTAAGCAGGTACCGGATCGGCGTCTCACTTCTAGGCAGATGCTTCTTCTATTGGGAGCCCGATCATCATCGTGGCCGCTAATGTTTATGGGGACTAAAACCGCGGTAAAGTCGCTTCACACATATGAGTAGAAAACGTACTTGGGATAAACGAATAGCTCATCCAGACTTATGGTACGGCGAGTTTCAGATTCAATCAGCGGTCGTGGTCCGGTGGACCCTCGGGCCAGGGCACGCGCAGAAAATGTTAGTTAAAGGATAGGCCGGTCCTGTTCAGTGGGCCCACCCACTTCACGGGCGAGCGAGTACTCATTCTACTATTTGGGCCCAAATAAAATTATCCTTCGATTGGGCTGGTCTCAACTCTAGAGAAGAGCAGCTACACGGGGCCTAGGTTCCATAGTCGGGAATCCCACGTTCAGAGCGCCAATTCTGAAGTGCTATGATGGGCGAAAGTTTGTTAATTGAAACCAACGCAATTCGATTGCCATGTTTACGGCTTTTTTTTTCTTCATTTTTTTCATTAAATGAGGTCTCAAGCTCAAGTATATCTTCTAGTTTATAAAAAAAATAAAAAAAAGTTTATTAATAAATATGGGTGACTTATAATTTATTTATTAAATTTCTTAATATTATTTACTAGAGAAGGCAATGGTGTAACAGTGATGTCGGTCATAGACTTGAAATCAAATCGTTTCTGTTGATTGGTGAGGCTTTCAGAGAACCACTATTTCATCTTCCTCTGACAGGGATGGCAAAGGTAGTTCAGGGAAAAAAAAAATGGGGGGGTAAGTGCAGATGACCTTAAAGTTGATCAACTGATACAAATGAGCCTCAGCTGGACGAGGAAGGAAGTTGCACGATCTGGCCGCACGAACCTCAGCAAATAGGTTACTCAACCGAAATGACTACATCGTAACTAATCAACTTGTTCTGTAATGATCTCATGCCTACTCTTGCTTCCCGCGAAGAACAGGAAAATCAGCTTCAAGAGTTCGTGCCGAGGGTTCTTAGCTACAGCAACGTCATATGATCCAGTCAACAAGCAGGGTTGATACGGAACTGATCGTCCATGGTAAACCAGGTTAATGTGGCGGCCAAAATATGTACTGCAGGAGACAGCCTTGTTGTCCTTTCCCTGGATCGCTAATTCTCGAATCGGATTTTCGGGTAGTGCTCAAACTAATAATATGGGGACACATGCGGATGAGAATCCTGTTCTAGAGTCTCTTCTTGGCAATAGCAGGCAGCTATCAGTGGCATGTAACATATGATTTTTATATATATATATATCATTTCATTTCAACGTAGGTTAATACCTCAGTCCAGCAGAAAATTTATGTACTTGGAAGAAGCCAATTACAATTTTCATGCATATTTACCGGCTCTTCACAACGTAACCGTACTGCCGAGCGCAGCTGAAGATAATCCTCGTGATGTTCTCACCTTTGAGCGCGAACTTCAGGATGTTCTCGATCTCCTCCTCTTTGTACTTCGGATTGATGCAGCGCAGAGCACCTCTTACCTCTTCCGAGACGGGATCGCAGGGCTTCTCTAGCTCCGGCGGAGGCGGAGGCGGCGGCTCCTGGTCTTTATCCGAGACGTTGCTTTCTTCTTCATACGTGTGGAAAGCGTTCCTGTCTCTCTTGTAGACCCGGCAAGGTCCCATGTTTTCGCTCTACCGATGGCGCAGGTGAGGGGAAAGGAATACAACATATATAGAGCTGTGTGTATACATATATACACACATATTCACCTGTAGAGATATAGCAGAATCTTCCTCTTTACACTTAGACGTGTATATATACACGTTATGTATGTATATGCTTTATTCATTTTTCCTTTCCGTTCAGCTCCTTCTCTTTTTTGTCTTATCAAAACATACCGAAAAACACAGGTAGACGTGTCAAGATAAGTGATGAGGCTGTTAGCTCCATCTTTGGATGTAACACGGATGAACTTTTTAGCCAGAAGAGACCCGAATATATAAGAAAGCGTGGACGTGCGCTCTAATTTGTGTTGTAACCGAACTTTCACGACCTTGCTTAGGCGAAAGATGCAAAAGGTAAAACCACCAACGATATATCGATATTTCATAAGTCGATCTCTCCGCCAGTCGATCCTTTGCTAGATAGAGCCATGTAAGCCTGAGCAGTTGCTTATTAATGTAGAGAAACGTTACGTATCTTTGTTAATAATATAGTTTTTAAAACCGGATTGGACTGGAAACCGGTATAGGCATGAGTTCATAGGTCAGATCAGGGGTTCAATGGGTTAAATTGCATATTTAATAAATAATATTACTAATAAATTTATATAATATCATAGTTTGAATATGATTTATAACAATAATCATTAATATGACCATTATATTAAATAAAAATTTAACATAAAATATAATATAAGTATAGTAAAAATATGTACATTATAATATATTTTTATTTTTTTAATTTTAAGTATGTTATTTTTCTACCGATTCAATTGGGTTCATTAATCGAACCGAGAACCGATCGGTTCAATCGGAGTTGATTTCTTTAGAAGTGTAATTAAGTTTTTTATAAGAACCGGATCGGGCGAGTGACCAGTTCCCGGTTGAACCGACCAACGTAGTTCAGTTTTTAAAACTATGGTTTATAGTTAAGCTCGAAGAATTTCTTTATAATTTCGGATCTTTTAATTATTTTCTTTATATTTTGAGTATTTTTTTGATCGTGTATTTATTTTTTAAGTAATGATCTTTGAAAAAAAAAATACGATAATTGGGGTTGTCATGGGCGTCAGTAAATTTTGGCTTTAAATCAAAGCAAAAGTTCCATTTCAACTTACCTGTGGCCTGTGGCAGCGTATCATTCGGGAACGAGAAGCCTCTGTGCATGGGGGTCACCAAAGACGAGCTTTATGTGGATGGTTCATAGCCAGTGGAAGATATTCGGAGCGGAATTTCCTGCTGAATCCCTAACTTTCCGGTCGATATGACGTCTAGGGAGAGATGATCGATCATCGGCACGTCATCCTTTCGGGAAGTTTACGCTCCAAAATTCGATTTAAAGAAGCCCCCATTAATGTCACCTCCACGAGGAATATGTCCTCTCTCTCCCACCCTTTTTTGTGTCGATTTCAAAATGTTCGTCGACCCATTGATCTTACTAGAGATGCTCTTGTTATGCCTCCTTTTAGAAGTGGGATTATCTGTAATAATCTTCTGTCGGATGCATGAGTCACATGCACGGATAATTTAATTTTTTATTATATAATATGCTTATAAATTTAAAATACAATAATAAAAAAATAAATAACAGAGCATTTTTTAGAGTAATTGATTATAGCGATATCAAATCATGTTATTTACCTTATATGAGAGCGAGATTGACTCACGACACGTGTGTGTCCCTTGTGTTAACTAATTCCACCTGATCGACCTAAAAATAATAATGCATGTCACGTGCGAAAGAGGGTATTTGGTGATAAATGATCAACTACACCATTATTTAATAAAATTAACTTTTTTATAATACTTTTTTACAGTAATAAAATTAACAAATGAGTAGTCTTGTCAACAACTTTCCATTAGTCACAAATAACTTAAATGGATTAAAATTATTCGGCATCCCTTTCACTTGAATAAGATAATTTATATTAAGAGAAATTCCTTCAAGTTTGATACGATTCAAATTTAAATTAGTTAAAATCTATAAACTCTTACGTACCAAATACCAAATGGTCTTAGACGAGAGAGAGAGAGAGTTAAATGTTGGTGTGCTTACATTCATAAGATACTGATTATCCTTTATTAGCCCGATCTCGCCCACATTTAGATTAATCGTGGTTTCTCCACCTTCCAAGGCCGAGCGCCTTCCTGGATCACTGGGGCAGTAGCAAGCCTGATGGGCCAACTTATGTAGAAGTACAAGTGACAACAGCTCTCCAAACCAAAGCCTGATGGGCCACGAAAGCCCGACCTTGCGGCAGCACATGGCAATAGTGATCTTATTGGACTCGAGACAGTTTTTATGATGATTTTAAGTCGAGGAAAAAAAAAACTATTTTCACCGGTTTTGCGGGCATTCATCCAGTTGTTAGAAAGTTTCGTCGTCCATGACACTTAGGATTGTCAAAAACTGGCACGGCCCGGGCCTGGCACAAAAAACCCGTACATAAGCTAGGGTTTTTGGACTGTGCCGATACAATCCAAAGAAATCGTGCGGATCCAAAATGTACGAAAATAATTATTCAAATATTTTCTTCACAACAATATAAAATTTAGATTAATCGATTAACTATATCAAATGAGAATTTATTTTAGAATATGCATTTTTTAAAAATGATTATTTTGGTTGATTCAAACTGGTGGATGAGGCCGGCATGACCCAAATGGGCAGGTGCAATGACACTCTTCCACCTGCAACCTACAAGAAGATAGAATCTCCTGTGGCTCAGATTTGAAAGAATCCATCCACCAGTGTCATTTGTCTGGTGTCCTCTGGCCTTTCCCTTATCACTGTCAGCTCCAAAATGACAAACGGGCTTGTAGGTGGTGGTGGTGGCTGGCAGCAGTCCTGTTGGCAAAGAGCGCCACAATTTCATTCCCTCGTTATCTTCTCCTCTGTCTGTCTGTCTCTCTCTCTCTCTCTCTCTCTCTTTTAATTTAATTTTTAAGATTTTTTTCCCCTTTTATTCTGTAAATATATTTTCTTTTCTTATTAAAGATTAATCTATTTAATTTTTTTGTGTACAATTTTCGGCACCCCATAGCAGCAGTCAATTTCCCAAACGGCCATAGATAGACCCATAGTTTTTTAAACCGGATCGGGTCGGGAACCGTTTAATGTATGTGTTTATACGTCGGATCAGAGGTTCAATGGGTTGAACTGCATGTTTAATAAATAATATTAATAATATAATATTCAAATAAATTGATATAATATTATAATTTAA
>CXYZ01003051.1:957457-975127 GCA_900006705.1 Sonneratia caseolaris
TTTTAGATAGGTGACTTATTTAATAATAATAATAATAATAATAATAATAATAATAAAAGGGTGAATTGATTTTATAAATTACTTATTGGTTGAAGTAAATCCACCTGTGTGTGTGAGAAGTTTTTCTATCCCCCAAGATCATCATGACGTCGAAGATGAATCCAATTTGACCAAATAATAAAAATAAAAATAAATATTATGTTAAGTCTAATAAACGGTAATGAGGTATAAAAAAACTTTACCTTAAATTTGAAGAGGCGAAAAATTTCCTATTTAAGTGGATACTTAATAAGGTATAAGAGCTTGCTAATTACGGGATAAATTCATACCTTGTTAATGATGAGTATAGAACTCGTGATTGTTAAACTTGAGAGTGGAAGATAAAATATGTCTAATAATCAATTATTTACCTCTTCGAATTAAAAAAAAATGAGAGGGAAAAATGTCCGATCTCGATTCTTGTCCTTCGCGTATATATAGAAAATCCTTAACTGAACTGAACGACATTCAAATTGCGTTGCGACAGTCAAATGTGCAACCCACTCCTCCACTCACATGAAAGACCCTTCTTACCTAAACGCTCGGTGGTTGTCGTCAAAACATGGAATCCTCCACATTTATCGCACCGTTTACGGTAAAAAAAATATTATAATTCAGTCATTATACAATTTTTTTTTAAGGGAAACATCCACTTGGGCCATCGTATTTTTGTTCTTGATTCGTGGTAATAATTACGAACCATTAATTAACGCAATTAGACAGCTACACCGTGGAAATTCAACTATTAACAGTGGTAGAAACTGGTGTAATTAAATAATGATTTAATTAAACGGCCATTAGAATTTCCCAAAGGGTTAAAAAAATTGCAGCGCTTGAGGATTCGTGCAGGGGTCAACTCTCCCTAATCATCTTAGTTACAAGGATAGAACCCACACCGAGTTAGTTACGACCCTAAGATTAATGAAAGGAGATTTGTACTGCTGGGGTTGGTAATTATCTATCGGGACAGACATTATCATGGGATTACTACCGGTCATCTTTTTGTGGGCCCCGTGTCCTTTGCCCCCCAGCTGGGGCGTGGGCCCACGGCCGGCCCCCTTCCACGTGGCCCAATCATGGCCCCCGCGACTCCGAGACATGGCTCAAGGAGTCAAGATCCTCCATTTTGGGAAGTAGGTGTAAAGGGTTAGTTTAGTCACTTTAGTGTAGTAAATCTCTTTGGATTATTGTTGACCGTCTGATTTGCATCAGAGATTTCAAAACTGCGATCGCCGATTACAGGAGTAAGAAATGATGGTAGTAGTGTCTGCTTCCTTTCTCCCCAAATCTAGTTTGACAGCATCTACCTAGGAAGGAAGGGATAAGATAAATTGATAATATCAAATTTCCTTCAGGTATGTATATATATAGAAGGACTCAACATATGTATAACACAATCATTAAATGAGACATGATACAAAACATGTTGGATTGGATCTTATTATAAAGATGAGGGTTCTAGTATAAGTGATTTTTAATTAAACTTACAAGAATACGAATCCATATGTATTTTTATGAACATCTCTGATACTTATTAATATCCAGCCAAAATGGTCACAATAGTAGGATTGTAGCTGATTTAAAGTTTAAAATGATACCCTTATGCCTTCTCATTGTTCAATCAACCTTTTCTTTGACGTGCAATTTCCTGGGCTAGCCGCGGATCAACCCATGAGTTGCATGAATCCCATGAAGGGTTCAGATATTTGTAGAATTCTTCCAACACGTAAGTTTCAACAGCAGTAAATGCAGAAGTCGACGAACCATGGTTAAAGAATATCTGCTCTCATCGGACGTATGGCTCTGATGCGAAGATGATGGGGCCTAGGGTGGTCCCATCAGTCCGCTCCACTGGTCCACTGTACGGGGCTACGGATTGGTGAATGGGGTTGGGAGGGACTGGGAGAGGGAGTGGGCAGTCGATGAGTTCCAACGAAGAGCTTTAACTGCTCTCCCTCGCCGCTCTCTTCCAGTGTGACTGATGAAGTAATGAACTCAGACGTGCACTGTTTATTGCCCTTCGATTCCCAAAACAGAAAAAAAAAAGTATAAACTAAGGAAACAACCGGCTTACTCTCTGTTTGCCACTTTCCTCTTCTCCGGACATTGACTGTAATGATGAAACAGCATCATTGATCCTTCCTGCAGAACTAAAGAACAAAGTGTGTCTTGAATTCATCTAAAAAGGTTAAAAAGAAAAGGCCTATATTCTACTCTCCCCCTATCGCATGTACACATATACATGCAAACCCTAGCTAGGTTTCGATTCCATCCTTGCTTTTTCTGCGTCCTTCGAAAGACGGTTCCCGGTGACTGCCTGTTGATTTAATGGTATATATGGTNCATTCCATCCTTGCTTTTTCTGCGTCCTCCCAAAGACGGTTCCCAGTGACTGCCTGTTGATTTAATGGTATATATGGTTTGGGTCTAACAGAGGCACAGAGCGATCCACTCTCCCGATCCAACAAAAATGCTTAACGGGCACGTGCATGACAATGTAGATTGTTACAACTCGATTCTCGAAGAGGGTAGTTGAGTTGATCCAGGAAATATTACTTTTTAAGTGATGATCTGAAGCCGAAGGTCAGGTCAGGGACCTTAATCGTCTTTCAACCGATGATCTTACTGGCAGTTATGGACTTGGAGAAATTCAAACTAAAGGTTACCAAATCATTTTCCCCCCCCTTTTCCATCAGCAGTTGGTGAAGATCGACTAGTTTGAAATTTGAATGGGAAGACACGGCATGCATTTGAGAAATATGACTTCGCAATGAAAAGTAATTGGAAAATCATGCAATTACGAAGAAATGAATATTATCATTTGTTAACTTAAACTTACAAGTTAATAAATAGATTCAATCTTTTATCAAATTAGGGAAATTAATCTATATTACGAATAGGGATTAGACAGAAATAAAGACATACTGAATAAGATTTTGAGAAGTAAAATAATAATTAATAGATCTCGATTATAGAATGAAGTGATTGTATCGAATTCTTCTTTGTAATAATGTTGTCTCCATATGAGCACTGATAAGTTCACTTTTTATCTTTGGCCGTCTCTTATCATCACAGATTCTCTGTTACCTTCTTTCTATCCCTAGACATAAACGTCAAGTGAATTAGACAGTGAGCACATATGGGGACGAAAGGAAAAAGAGGAGAAAAGGCAAAGCGGGAAAGAGAGTGGGGGGAGAGAGAGAGAGAGAGAGACGGCAGGGGCAGGCGGTGGGTAAGTGATGGCAGCAGCGGCAGCAGCAGCTGCAGCTGTCTCTGGAGGCTCTGAGCGGAAGGCTTGCACGCGTCTCTGTTGGATGGTATACGCAACGTACGATAACTCAAACCCCGGACAGTTGGGGGCGGGGGGGGGCCAGCAGCTTCGCACTATTGCTTGGTTGACTCTGACTCAATCAGATTTTGAAACCTAATGCACGTAACAGAGTCATCGATCAGGTAAGGTGAGTACTACTGAGTAGCCTGTGTGGAGGAAAGACGCAAAGAAAGCCGAAATGTTCATACGGTCCCTTTGAGAGGTCTTTGCTTTGGTGGTGGACAGGGTGAAGTGGATCCGCCTCGGGTTCATCGTAGCGGTGTCTTCGTGGTTACAAAATCCCGCTGCTGCTGCTGCTGAAGAATTTAATGAAAATGGGGGATATGGCAACCGTGAGTTCGAGTGTCACATGTGATAGACAACTCATGGTCACAGCTCATTAAGACTCACCCCAACAACTCATGGTCATAGAGCCCACTTTCACCTTGACCATCTGTTAAACGTAGACATTCTCCTTCATCTCTTTAAATTCTTGTTCATCGTTAATGTGCCAAATACAATTATGAGGATAGGCATCACCCATCATCCCCCCCACCCACAACGAGGTTGCAATCAAAGATTTATTCATAAGACGATATATATGCATGTTTCGGATTTAAAAAAAATATTAAAAATAAATAACAGACACAAAAACTTAATTACATTATATTTCTTTACATAATTTTTATATAATACACTACTGATATTTTTGCCATTAGGGTATAATATCTTATATTTATCCCCCCCACCCCCACCTCTCTGTGTGTGTGGAGGGAGGATGTGGGGCCCAACAAGGATCAGTACAGTGTCACGTGTCCAGTTAATGTTGGGCAAGGCCCATTTTTTCCGGCCATGGGTTGGACCGGCGAGGGAAACATACGAACAACATTTTCCTTTTCAAATGAAGATTTCTGAAATTTAAATAATTTTTTTTATTTTAGTTATCGTGAATGATAAAAGTTTATTTTAAAAAAAAATTATTTCTCAGCAATACAATCTGGCTCGAGTTAAATTTATTAGATTATTTATTCAATCACATAGAGAAAATATATTATTGGAAGAATTCAATTCCAAATTCTTGTCTTCGCCCTACGTGCCAGGACCCATAGACCTTATTTAGAAAATTTCTTCAAGGGCGAAACTTAATAAAAATATAGTGATGGGAGTGAATTAAGTTAATTTAATAAAAATTAGATAAAATATAGTAAAATTTACATAGAATTTTTAGACTGGGCGATTTTCCCACTCCCAAGCCCCCTAGCAAAATACCCCAAAAACAAAAAGACACTGGCTTTTCCTTTCTTAAGAAACTCAAAAATTATTATAATATCTTATTGTTAGGAGATTTAATCAACTTTAACTAATTTTAAATTTTAAANATTTAACTTATATCCAAAATATTTAGTTAAAATTTTGTAAAAAAAATTAAAAGAAATGGCGAATAATAATATATTGACTGTTGATACAAGTCACCCCTACAATAAAGAATAATCTTTAGAGACGGGCCCATCCCTAAACCCGCCATAATAAAGACTCATCCTTTTGGGCTCTGCGTCGTGAGAGCCAGAGGTCTCTTCTTCTTCTTCCTTCATCCAGAGAGAGAGAGAGAGAGAGAGAGAGAGANGAGAACCAGAGGTCTCTTCTTCTTCTTCTTCCTTCATCCAGAGACAGAGAGAGAGAGAGAGAGAGAGAGAGAGAGAGAGAGAGAGAGAGAGAGAGAGAGAGAGAGCGTGAGTGAGAATAGGGATTGCAGATGGGTCACTAGACCTTCACTCAACCTCCGTTCCACCATTGACGTCTCTCACATCTTCTTCTGCTCGACAATGAAGTGATGAAAACAGAGCTCAATCCTCTCCTTCGTACAGGGGAAGATGACTCTTCCGTATGAACAAGATCGAGAATCGAACCCGCCATCCACGTTCCTCTTCGATGTCCTCTACTGCTCCGAGCAGCACTGGGAACTTCATCAGGAGGAAGACGATGAACTAGAAGAATGTCACTACTCCTCCGGCTTCGGTGACCCGCCACCGGCGCTGCTTGAGCAGGACCTCTTCTGGGACGACGAGGAGCTCATCTCACTCTCCTCGAAGGAATCTCTGAACCCACTTCATGAGAGCCTCAGCGCTGACATTGCCCTGGAGACTGCCCGTGCCGAGGCGACGGATTGGATCTTGAGGGCACAGGCGCACCATGGCTTCTACGTCCCCACCGCGGTCCTCGCTGTAAACTATCTGGACCGGTTCCTCTCCAGCTCCTGCCTGGACATGGACAAGCCATGGATGGCCCAGCTCGCCGCAGTGGCTTGCCTCTCCCTTGCTGCCAAGGTCGAGGAGACCCAAGTGCCCCTCCTCCTTGACCTACAAGTACGCTCTAATTTCCATGAGAGAAAAAAAAGAGAGACCTTTTTATCTTCATTTTACTGAGGTTTTGTGGGATCCATTTATCTCTGATGTTGGGTGAGGATTGATTGTTCATTTTGCCTGTTTGCAGGCGGAGGAGTCGAAGTTCATGTTTGAGGCAAAGACGATACAGAGGATGGAGCTGTTGGTGCTGTCTGCACTCGAGTGGAAGATGAATCCAGTGACCCCGATTTCGTTTCTGGATTATTTTACGAGGAGGCTCAGATTGAAGGGAAATCTCTGCTGGGAGTTCCTGGGGAAATCAGAGCTGGTTCTCCTTTCCTTGATCGCAGGTCAGTTGTTTCATTAATCTTTGCTAATACCTGATGACATTCTGGCTGATTCCTTGTTTGTTTGCTAATCCCATGTTTTCTTTCATGGTAATAGACTGTAGATCCATGAGCTGTCTTCCCTCTGTTATGGCCACAGCTATAATGCTGCACGTTGTCAACAGTGAAGATCCTTGTCTCGAAGTAGAAGACCTACCTCAGCTGTTGGACGTACTCAATATCCAAAAGGTTGGTCTTCATCTCCCCCTGGCCCATGTCCATATAGCTACGAATGCATTACTTTGTCCTATCGATTTAGTTTCTGAACCTGAAGCCGATCCCATGTGTATCGATTCAAGATGTGAATGAAACTCTCTGTAACAGGACAAGCTAGATGTATGCGGGAAGCTGGTCTGGGAACATGCCTTGCGAATCGGGCAAACGAGAAAACGGAAGCTCGGCTTCGGATCCCTACCGGGAAGCCCTAATGCAGTGCTGGAGATGTGCTTCAGCCCCGAGAGCTCGAACGACTCGTGGGTGGTGGTGGAATCCGAGTCCAAGAAGAGGAGATCTGAGGCAGAGGCTCAGGAACAACTTCTTCTAGGCGGCCTTCCTCCTCCCTAGAGTCCCTTCTCTGCCCCTTTCAAGCCCAAATGTTTTCTCGGATATATGTGTCGCCGTATAACCCAATAAGTACAACCGTCGCATTCTCAAACTTTGCCTCCCATCTCCGTAAATTCTCTGCCATAGGAAAACCCATCTGCAAAGACAAAAGGAGTGCTTCGCGAGCTGGGAAATCGAGTTCGATCTATAAAAATTCATCCAGGATATTGAGACTCGAGTTGTTGGGAATGTCGAGAGATGGTTGGCATCCTGTCATCCACGAGGAAATTATATAACGCTAGCAATGTGTCAGTGGTAGAGCTGCACTCGTGGTTATTCATTTTTAGCATATCCAGTACAAAAAGACTACAAGATCGGACTCTCCCTCATCTCTGTCTCTGTGGTACGGTTTTATTGATGTGTTTGGTATGAACATATGATCATGGGATGATCATTATTATCGTACTATAAAAAAACTTCCCGATGCCGTGCAAAATTTATGTCTTGCCTCTTCCCTTCAAGATGGTCCCTATCACTCCGGCTGTACCTCTGTATCTGTTCTCGAGATGGTACTTCCTGAAAATATGCACTCACAGTTACGTCCTTCCCCCCGATTGAAACGATAATCGAACTTAAATCTTCAATGGGTGGTGTTATCGCAATTGTCAGTGCAACTGTGGGCACCCTTTCCATGGAGGGACTCTGTGTGAAGGGAGACATAGGTTGTCGGCCACTGGAGATGTGTTGAAGAGGGAGGGGGGGGAATAGGATAGGTTGGAGTTCCTAATTAGATGTTTCTTTTTGACTAATAAGTGTATGGAAGGGGAATTTTGACCTCGTTGGAAGGGCCAATGCTTCTTTTCTCTTTGCCTTGTGACTTTTGAATGGGCGTTGTTGGTCGTCTGAGACTCAGATCTTTTGGGGGCAACTCACACAGCTGCATCCACCGCTCACCTCAACTGTGGGTGAAATATTACGAATCATTTTCCGGTTTGGTATCCGAAAGTCAAGTAGGTCTCCGACAAAGTGGGTTCATGTCGAGCTGGTCTATTGAAAGGATAAGTCTCTCCGTACAAGAGACTTATATTTTGAGACATGATAGACACCACAAATTACTTGAAGTTGAGAGATATCGAACCGTCTTTAACCGATCCATTTCGGTCAACCGGTACCTTGATGCCCGTTGATTGAGTAGTACAGCTGTAATCATCCTCCACCTCTATCGTGGATGAAATTATGAAGCCACCCTTTATCCTGTTTAAAAAATAATCCGGACGGTGAAGAGTTAATCTATTGGTTAGTTGATAATATATAATATGTCAAAATGTAAGTTTTAAAATTTTTAAAGATCAGTATTTAAAGATTAATAATAAATTTTAAACTCCATAATATACTCTCTAATTGATAGCTTAATTTAATTGTTATAGTAGCAAGTAGTACTGATGTCAAAAAAAGAAAAGAAAAGAAAAGACCAAAATAAAAGGAAAAGTAAAAGTAAAAGGTTAAAAAAGACAATTAAAAAATGGAAATATTCCAAGTGGCAACTCGATGAGAAATTCTTGATCGTGTTGTATGGAAAAATAAATACAAGTAAATAACCTTTTTAATTAAATAATAAGTAAAGGAGTTTTTTAAATTTCTTGAATAATTATTATTTTATTACATAAATTCTTAATTTTACCTGATCGTTTAAGATTTTTTTGTCTCCTGTATTCAAATAAAGGCTAAGTGTATGAGATTGACTGCAGACTTCTCCACAGACCAATCTCAATTGTCAAATTTGTTAATTTTGGGATTCCTTTAATTATTTTACATATATATATNTATATTAAATTTGATAAACGGTGTATAGTTAGTGTATAACAGGTGAAAAAAAATTCATGTCAAACTTGAAAAGATAACTTAATTAAGATACTAACTCTAATTTTTCTATTACAACATAGTTATACCTATTTTAAACAGTTGTCCACGGCAAGACATTTTTGTAGTTTTGGTTTAAAAAATGATATATATTTTTAATATTCAATTTAAGAAAGAAAATTATCCAAATAGAGAGACTGGGGAGAAAGAACGCAACGCCCTATTCTCAGATCCCAGCCATCTTCGTAGTCCAAAAGTATCCATTTTTGGATGAGACCGATTGAGATTTAATTCATGTCAGTTAAATAAAATGTGAAGTTGTACGAAATCACTAATTTTCTCCACCGGTAAACTTAAACACGACATTTTATTTAANCAATTTAAGAAAGAAAATTATTTAAATAGAGAGACTGGGGAGAAAGAACGCAACGCCCTATTCTCAGATCCCAGCCATCTTCGTAGTCCAAAAGTATCCATTTTTGGATGAGACCGATTGAGATTTAATTCATGTCAGTTAAATAAAATGTGAAGTTGTACGAAATCACTAATTTTCTCCACCGGTAAACTTAAACACGACATTTTATTTAATTGAAACAGCGGTAATTGGAGCTTTCCGTTCAATTCTTCTGTAAACGATCCATCAAAAGACCTGCAAGGGGATTGCACATTCCATGCGTGACTGCTGTCAATGCATTATCACTCCCCCGCTCCCACAAGGCCTCAACATTAGCTCTCGGTCGATAAATTTCATTTAGCCATTTTCTGCAGTTTTCATCTTTCGAGGATGTCTTGTGGTTGTCCTTGCCAGCTATTGGAACCTCGAAAATTATTATTATTATTATTTCCCTTCATTAAATTCATCGACAGTAACAAATTAAAACCATTTTCCTCCCCTTCCTCTGACTCTTCGATGGGGATCGGACGATATTTAAATCGCTAATATGACAGGGAAAAAAATTGTCAAGATAATTATTATTCTTTGTTTGTGTGTGTGTGCGCGCGCCTGTTTTATAAATTCACAACTACACCTTTCAAGTTGTGGCTCATCGCTTGACTTTTCATAGATTAATGTCGACAGAGGTCGAGATGGTCCGACTCGGTACATCGTGATGTGTGCACGATTCACGGCCCGGACATGGAATCACAGCGGTAGAGAGCGTGATTAAATATATTCGCGAAATCGATTTAAAAAAATGAAATTTGGAGATCGAAGACTATTTCCTGATGCGAAGATTTGACGATTGCTGTGAATATTACAGCCAGACGTTCACTGGACGTTGGCAAGCACATCGAGGAATTAAATTAGCATTAGCTGAGAGGCCGCCTTTTTCTATTTTCCAAGATAAAATAAGAAAAAAAAACATTAATATAACAAATGCAAAAATGTTATTACCTGGAACATACGGCAACATCGGGTAATGACAAAATTGGAAGTTGCAAAGCGGTCCCTCTTGTTGTCGGGGGGTAAAAAGAAAAAAAAAAGAAACTAAATATAATTTCTCAATTTTTCATAAAATCAAATCGGACCCTCAACTTTTTCTGAGAAAACTACTAAAATAGTGCTCGAATATATAGTCGAACATCAAATTAGTCCTTTAATTTTCTTCGCTACCAATTCTACCAAAAATTTGTGAGTTTATCATAAAAATAGTAATGGAAATATGGCATGTATTATTATTAATAGTGCAACGTAGCAATTTACGTCATATTTTTATGATGATATTTTTTTACGCCGTTGATGTTGGGACTATATTGGCAATGAATTTGCAATTATGGAATTAAAATGTTGGTCGAAATAATTTTATGACTAAATTGACTATCAGTTACAAATTGATGGACCATTTTGCCACTTTTCTCAATTTAATATTATTTTTGTCATTAGATCTTTGTTGAGGATGAAGAAGTACCACGCGATATTATATCATAAAATTCAAGAATAAGTTTTAATTTTTTTAATTAAATAGGAATTTTGTTAGAAAAAATTAAACGCCTTACACTGATACGTCTATTAATGAAAGAGTTTGTATGTTTTTGAAGGTCAATCGTGAAGAGTCCTTCAGGACAAGCTCTCCGGCCAGAGGTTGGACCCATTTTTCAGGACGTACGTTCGACCTCAATATTTGGTTCTATTTCAGCAGAGGGTAAGTGGGTCCACTCATCATCCTCCACACATGAAAATCGGATCGAGGTCGGAGCGTGGATCGCCTATCACCTCGACACGGTCCTGGATTCCATTGTTCTAGTCTATCCGGTGTCCTATCCCCCGTAAGCGTGCTGATTGGGGCACCGGATTTCCTCTTGTCCGGTTCTCTTGGACCATCCATCCAATTCGGCTGCGATTCGGTTCGCTTCTCGGTAGAAAAGTGTATACCAGAAAGTGCGGAAGGTCTTCTTCTTTTTAAACCAATTCGTGGACTGACCCGTTCGTTTCATACAGTACAAGTGGGTATGTATTGGATGTGTTAGTACTGGGTAATTTGAAAGCATAAAGCCTTAATCAGGGTGAGAACATAAGCTTTCTAGAGCCATTACGGTAAAACTGGGATCGAAGATGGATGTGTTGTTGCACAAGATGATACAGAAACACGGCAAATCTTGCAAAGCTCGCTTAAACTTAGCCCTCAGTCGGGCACTGCAGTCTGCAGATTGGTCCATGGTGAATCGGGCCAATTGAAATGAATTACCCAGAATCAGTGTCAACGTCTCTCAAGTCTCAACACAACTATTCTTCACATCGGGACCTAGCAAAGGTCGTATTGCCTTGTGATGAGGCAGTTCTTCTACGTCCACTTTGTTCAGGAGTTTTGATCTGTCAGGATCCCAGTTTGACGTCCTTGACAATGGGCTTGAGTTTCCGAGAATAAGTTCCTGGTGGGCCCTGGCCTAAGCTTGTCGGCCTCGGATGAGATCGGCCTCTCTTCTCTTCAACTGACACTCGGTTTTTACCGTTAGAGCGGTTCCATCAACTGTCTTGATTGAGTTCGAAGGACATTGTCGGGGTGGCTTTCTCAATTCTGCGAGCGCATGGATTCAAAGCCAACCGGTGGACCCTTGCCTGCTCCGGAGGTGTTTCCACCCGATGGTTTGTCGAGAGCTCCATCCACGACTGCCATGATCGCATCAGCAGGAAGAACGTGAGAATCCCGCCACCGTCAAGCGAAGGTACAGCATCATACTTCTTCTTTAGAGCTCGGGCGATCTCCAATTTGGTGGTTTCTAAATTAAACGAGGTGAGGAGGGGCACGAAAGGTCTTCCCTTTGCCTAAAAAAGGCTGACTATTCTTCACAGAACTCTACAAAACCCACCATTTTTGGGTTCGGAGGGCTTTAATTTCTTTCCTTAATCCGCAACTTAGTGTGAATCTGTGCAATTCCCCTGTTTTCTGAATCTGGTAAATCCAGCTAATGGCCAGCCACTACTGCAGTGGCGTTGTGGGTAAATCGTAGAAGAGTATGAAATAGAAATAAATACGAAACATCAGTTCTTCTTGTGTTCTGCTTCTTCTCTCTGTTCTTCCTTCTCTTCGGGGAACACGCCACTGGAATTGCTACCGTTGTCCACCAATTTTCCAAAACCGTCCCCCAAATTCTCACTCAAATTCCCGCTCCGGCCACCCACCTTCTACGACCCCCAGCTCCCCGACCCAGCACCCGAACGTGAAGACCGCAAGCTCCTATCCCCTCCATTGTTCCCACAGCTGCTCCTAGAGCGATTGCTTGCCCCCAAACCCGATCCTTTCTCACCCCGAAACCAATAAAAGCTCTCCTGGGGCAAGGGGCCCGACCTAGTCCTTGTCCCATTCAGACTGTTTGCCTTTCTTCCTTCTCTTCCTCCTTCCTCCCTCTCCAGATTCGATTTGTTGGAACAAAATGCCGGATGGGCTGAAATTTTTCAAGATGTTCCTTGAAAAACAGAGTCAAGAGCAGCTGGTAATCTCATAAAAAAATCTCTTTTTTATGGGGTCTTTTATCTGCTTCCGTTGGTTTCAAGATGAGCCTCGAAGGGTCTGTGTATGCGTGTATGGCTTGCACTACTAAGAAAGCGTCTGATCTGATCTGGATCATCTCTTCCTTCTCCTTTGCAATTGAGGCTGCAAGGAGTATTCATTGAGCTTCAGTCTCCATGCTAGGTGCAGCCTTTATTTTATTGAACCAGGCACAAGTGAAATTCTTTAGTAGAAGATACTGCTGAGAACCTTGTTCCAGCACTGTTCCAAGCTTGGCAGCACCAGCTGAGCGAGTAGCTTCTTCGGTCCAGACTGCATCTGTGAATAGTGTTTCTATCCAGCTTTAGTTCAATCCTGAGTGCTCTTGTATGGATCACAGCTGCAGATAGTTGCTTGTTTATGCTCCTTAAAAGCTGATTATAATTTACCTAAGAACACATACAGTTCTGGATTAGCTTTGAAGTCTTAAATATATGTACTTCGCTTCCTGATATGATAGGGAGTATATGGTCTGCAGTATATTTGTTAGTCGTGCTCTTTGTTATTGATAGTGTTGGTGAAACTTGTTTGACTATACCTTTTGTCTTTTACCTTTTTTGCTATGCTTTCACTGCATCTATTATGTGTACATAGTATTTCAAGCGGTCATGCACTGCAGAGAATTCCTCCGGCTTACCGCAAGCATATCAGAGGGAGGAAACCTCGAATTATCCACTTGTCAGGTCCTAGTGGTGATACCTGGCAAGTTACCTTGGCCAAAGCAGAGGATGAACTGTACTTTGAGCACGGATGGCCAACGTTTGTGAGAGATCATGCCCTTGAAAATGGGGAACTGCTGGTCTTCCGCTGTCTTGGTGAGTCAAAATTCAATGTGGAAATATTTAGTCGCAATGGCTGCCCAAAAGAATCTGCCTTTGGTGCCAAGCGCCCTCAAGGCCCTCAAGAAGCAAAGGAGTCCAAGAAAAGGAGAGCAGTGGAGTCCGGTAAAGAATGGTTGTCAAAATCTTGTTTGCGCAATTTTTTTTCTGCTGATTCTCTCTCATTTTTGGTGATTCCCTTTGTTTGTGTGCTTTTAGGTCATAGACCGAACGAAGTCGGTGGATCCTCCTTTGATCAAAATCCGCGCTTCACTACAACCATCAACAAGTCTCATCTTCGGTTTCACTACTTGGTACTGGAAGGTTTACTACTATATTTCTTTCTCATAGTATTCTTTTTAAAATAACAGAAATTTAACCATCTCCCTGCTTGTCTTCACGGAGTTGTTGTTCGTCTGCAGAACATTCCTATGCAGTTTGCTAGATCGAACAACCTACTGCACAAGTGTTTTGTGGTTCTCAGAGATCCAATGGGAACCAAGTGGCCAGTGGCACTCAGGCTTCGAGATTGCCCCACTTCGTTGAATATGTACCATGGGTGGCGTAATTTCTCCGACGCTAATAATCTCAAGGTTGGAGACATCTGTGTGTTCGAACTCCTTATGGATGAAGTTGAATCCGACAGATTCTCGATGGCGGTTCACATTAACAAAGTTCCGGAGAGTATGTAAATCTACTGTTCTTATTATCAATGAATTTTTCTTGTTTGTGCGTGTTTCTTGTTTCTGTAAGTCATACACATCATATTAGTGACTTAAAATTCTCGCAATCTTTCTTTCGTAAGTATATCCGTAATCAGTCCAAAAAACACCTGCTTAGCACATCGGTGAGGGGGTTGGTGGTAGAGGGAGGTTGTCATCTTTTTCCTTAAAAATGGTTTCAGATTTGAGCCTTGCTAGTGGGAAATTGCTTCTTAGGACTTAATTTGTTTGAATCAAAAGGATGCTTAATAGAAGTTCAATAAGACCTTATGATGATCACAGCACAGATGAGACGAGTATGGAGTTCATCCAGCCCCATCTCGCAGAAGCATAGGATGCTGTTCCTTCCAGAGACGAAGTTGGACAGCCAGTGACCCGGGTTTTTCAGCGAGTTCAACATAATCCGAAATCATCAGACATTAATCCGTATGCTCTTCAGCACAAGAACTAGCCCTAGAGAAGAGAGTGATACAGTCAAGGCTTGTGATATATGATTAGCAGGAAACCAGGACTCTGCTGCAAACCGCACTGTAAAATTGAAGCCACTGGCGAGTAATGGACTGACCAAAACGTGAAAAAGAAATCTCATACTAAATGGGTCTCGGCAAGGAACATTCATAGCAGTAGCAGCAAACTCATAGTTGAGCTGACAGTGAAGGTATTAACTTCGATTCTCGACTTTGAGGCTCACGTACCTCAAATAGAAATTAGCTGCCTCCATCTACGTTTATATGTGTGTGTGTGTGTGTGTCCATGTTGGGTCCATACTAAAGAATAATAATCAAGCAAGTAAATTGCGTATAACATGTATAAAGATAGATCCAATCATTACAGAAGCAATATCTAGATCCGACTTGACCCGCATGAAGGCGTCGGGTAAGGCCCGGTCCAAATATCCTCCAATTGGGCCAAAATTGCTTTTCCTACTTTCTCCATTTTCTCACGAGAACGCAAATACGACAAGCGGGCGACCGAATGGGACTGAAACTCTTTCTCAATTATCGCAATTTCCCCTCTCATTGATAATAAAGTTGATAATCACGAGAAAGACGACGGGGGAAGAAAGAAAGAAAGAAAGAAAACAACACTTAATTGGATAGACAATAACATAATTAAATTAATGTTTTAGGAGTACGGTTCGATCACTGCAGATAGGCTCGAGCCAGCTGGGTGCCGAGCTTCACCTCGGAAGTAGTCGTGAGGTGCACGCGATCGTCCTTTAGGTCGAGTCCCTTGGCGTCAACGCACTTGACGTTGGGAAGGCTTATTCCCAGCTGAGCCGCTCTCACTGTTTCGACGAACTTCCCATCTCCTGATGCGAGCGCCACCTTCACGACACACACACGAATCATAGTCGTTAATGTGTAATGTTGTCGAATAAACCGGAATTTCACTGTGTCGATTTGTATAAAATACGATTGTCGAGTCCGACAACATGTTTTGCGGCCTTGTACAAAAGCAAACAATGTGTACATGGATGATGAGAAGAGACGGGTTGTTGAGATCGGCGCGCAGGTTACTGATAAGCGTCTCCATGTTTCCCCTGTACGCTTCGGCGTCCGATTTATCGACGGTGTCGCTTTCTCCCTGGTACCACAGGATCGCTCGGATCGTTCCTCCGGTCTTGACTGCAGCCCGAGCCCGAGCCACCGTCCGGTTGTACAGATTACTGCCCTTGGCCCACTGGCTTATCTTGGTGCCACCGACCGCGCACGGGACCAGGCCGATGACACCGACACCAGGGCTCCTCGACTTCACCTCGTTGGCAAATGCCATCCCAGGGCCCACCCCGCAGGCGTGGTTCACATCGATGTCGGAGTGGAGCGGCTCCCGGGCGAGGGTCCACTGGAGCCTGGCCGTCAAGCGGAGGATGGCCGGGTTGGGCTTACTCTGTGGAGGAACGAACTTGTTCCACTTGCCCCGTTCAACCCCGCCTCGGCCGGCCATGTTGCTCTGACCCGCCAGGATGAAGATGTCCTCCGGGTTTGTGGAGGCCCCGGAAGCCCATCGGATCGTGCAACCGCCGAGCATTGCCAGGAGAAGCAAGATGGAGAGGGATCGAAGGGACATGGTTTCGGGTTGAAGCTCTTTAATTTGCCTGATCGTTTTGTGGGATTGTCTTTTAATTTGTGGAATGTAAGACTATTGATGATGATGTTTTTGTCTGGGGTTTAATTAAGGGGAATTACATATATGTGCATATATGGTAACCCAACTAATTGACCATTAATTATCCAGTTGGCGGGAGTTTTAAGTGTTCTTTCCATGTCAATGGAAGGCACGTGCATGGAAAACATCTTCGGCAGAATCTGATCAGTCATTCCCAATTTTGAAGGTCTTGGGTCCCAATGACTTAATAAATAAATAAATAAATAGTAGAGTCAAAGTTCACTTGCCTATAGTAAACAACGCAAGTAGCCCCCGCGGACAAGACCCTCCCTCTGCGGCGTGATCCCAAAGTTGACACTCGCCATCCAAATGGAATTTGGTCCCCCACCCATCTTAGCAACCAAGTCCGGCCGCTCCGTTCGCCTCCCGACAAATGTAAGTCGCTCAGCATTCCCGGAATTTCCACAAGACTTTCCGGCAAACCGAAGTAAACGGATGTAAGTGCCAACTCGATTCCAATTGTTCCAAAATGAGGCCACACCATACCTCGGCATCCAGCTCGATATAAAGATGCCATATCGCCGTTGTTCGAGGGTTATTTGAACTCTCTGTCATGGCAAAGAATTCATCGGCCTTTTGCGAGCATGATCCATGCAATCGCACATCGGGTTCCACCCGATCGAATACTCGAGCATTACGTCCTTATCCCCGTGTAAGCCAAAAGGCGCAGGGGAATACGAAATCTCCACGTAATGTTCAACGAGTGGGGTCTCATCTGCTTCGCACTTGGCCTGAATCCAGTTACTCATGATGGCGATGGAAAAGGTCGCCCTCTCTTGATCGAGGCACCCCAATGCTCTCTCTCCCCCAAAAATCTTGCGCAATCGGACATTCTCGGAGTCCATGCTCCAAAATCGCCCCATGCCCGTTGCATAGTTTGACACGTACTTGGTCGATTCGTGCCTCGGCTCACGAGATGTGCAGCTGTGAAAACTCGGTTATGGCAACAGAAGAGCGGAAGGGAGAGACGTGGACTCTCGGGCGTGAATCCAAATGAGGCCTACCCGACAGTAATGTGGGATTTATTTCTAGCATTGTAATTCTAGGATATCATTGAAAAATCTCATAAATAGAACTAGGGGTAAAATTTCTAAGCCCATACTGAAGAGTCAATTGGATTATTTTGATCGGATTAATACGAGCCTAGGGAAAAAGTCTTACACCATGATTATAATCAGTCATTTACTTCAAGGGGGCCGCATTTGTGGTTCTGCACTGGAGGACAAGGATAGGATCATGGTTCGATTCCGCACATGGTCATCTGGAAATTACGTCATTTGGAGACATACGTACAAGTTATACCGAACCGAACCGAACCATCACATAGATTTAACGGTATTCACCTAGTATACGGACCATAGTTTTTAAAATCGGACCGGGCCGGGAACCGGTCAATGTATGGGTTCATAGGTTCATGGGTCGGACCGGGGGTTCAATGGGTTGAACCGCATGTTTAATAAATAATATTAATAATATAATATTCCAATAAATTGAT